>JADNYJ010000560.1:0-20445 GCA_015501075.1 Gymnopilus junonius | reverse complement strand
ATACGTTAGCTCACAGGAGATCAACTACGTCCAGCAGGTGCTCAGATTAGCCTACACTTTGACCAAGTGCCTTCGTACGAGAGAAAGGAAAGCGACCCAGATTGGCTGAAAGACCTAGACAAAATTTCCGTGGATCGTGTTCATATTCTCCTCTCGGCTCGAGAACCAGTGCCTCTCATATTTAACGACATTTCCGATTGGTGTGCAATGAACATTTCCTGCGCTATCGAAGCCTCGACCACAGAGCCTGATAGTCTGTTCGATGACGATTCAAGCGACGTTTCTATGGACAAGGAGGAAGATGAAGGCAGCGACGAAGTTTTACGGAGACCGAAGATGGCGACGCCAAGGAATACAACTTTAATTACGAGGACTGTTTATCAATTCTATACCCTCGCGCTAATAGTTCCTATGACCCGGATCCACTTTTCTGGCGTTGGAGTATCGACGAAGCAAAGGAAGACCTTCCAGTCGACACTATCTCACCTCTTCTGGAGGATCCCCTCTCACGGAAAGTCGCGCTTGACGTGTTTAAGGAAGTCCTTGATATCTCACCGGGTCCTATACCAGAGTATGTCCGTTTTACTTATTTATCCTTTCTGACATTTAGCTTACGGCTTTCGTTTACCACAGAGTCAAGCAGAAATTTGAAATCGTCTTACGATCTCTGTGAAAGTACTTCAGTATCGCACACCCGGACTTTTAAGTACGAACCACCCAAAACGATTGACGGAATGAAAAGAAAAACTCCTGTTGTTGGAGCTTATCTCACTTTAGCTTCTGTGGCATACATAACCCGTTACCTCCAAACGTTCCCTGTGGCAAAGACAGTAACGCAGTGATGACAGCCAGACTAGATTTGTCCAGAACGATGGGTTGGCTTATAGTGACTAGAGACATTGGCTTACTTGAAATCATTACCCGGCGGGCAGACGCGTATGGAGCTCGTTTAGATCATTGTAATTATCTTTTTTTAATCCCAGGCATTTCTGGACTGAAACGTTTTTCAAGGCTTTCGATGGTCCACAGTATCCTATCGATCTGGTATGTATATCTTCTTGCATTTCAAAGTCAGTTCTCTAGTTGCCAACCCAGTTCCCACAGAAAGCCGCGTCAGCACTCAGGAAAGCGGTTGGAGTTTTCGTTGAATTCTATGAAATGGAGCAGAGCGAGGAGTTAAATGCTGTTGTGGCTGTGGATATTTTTCTATCTTATTTGAATGCAGCCGATTTTTATAACTTCTACTCGTACCCCACTTAGCCTTCTCTTACGTTGAAGATTCTGTTCGACGTCCGAAATTTGAAATCCAAGGTCTCAAAGCTCGAGAAGAATGTAGACGTTAGGGCGGCTGCTCATCTGGTAAAGAAATTGTTAGAGTCCGATCCCGATAACTTTCTCTGTACGTAATCCTGAACCGAAAGCAAGAGTGAAATGCCCGGACATACGACCCAAACGGCTGTCCTACCTTTGGGCGGAATATACGGTAGTCAATTTCGTGCGCACTAATTATGTGGTAGTCAAGGGCCAATTGTAATTGCAGTAGGTACGTAGTAAGTTGAGTAACATTTATTTCCGATCGCGTCGTACTTTACGAACACAATCATAACAATACTAAAGATTCTGAGCGTTATACGTGCGACGCGAGTCGGAGTAATTGAAAATCTCCTAAAAGTACTCAATGGAACAGATCGCTACTCATCATCGTCCCTGGGTGGCCACAAGCGGAAGGAAGATACTTCGGACTTGAAGTCAATCGATGGTATGATATCCTCCTTTGTGACTTTGGATTTTCCATGTCTGAAAAAAGCAGAAGTCAATGAAACACAGGAGAAGGAAAGAAATGAAGACATACTCCTTCTTTACATGACCCTTGAGGTCTCTAACACCGCCAGGTCGCTTGCAATGGACACAGACCATACCATTATAACTGCGTGCTCTATACCTTTCCATCTCCTCCTCCAACCTGAGTCTAACGATTACGGCTTGCTCTTCTTCCATTAATTCCAGTTGCAACTTTTTGGTATAGTGGCTCTCCTGGCTATGCACAGCCTAATTATCAGAGAGTTCAAAATCGTTATCAAGTTGAGAAATATGGAACAAGGAACAAACACACCGCCTGAAGCCACGAAAACGTTGCACGACCTACAGAATCATCGTTGCATCCGATACACTCAAAGATGGGGTTCGCACTATTCATTTCGGCAGTTGAAGTTGTTGCTGGGTCAAAGCCAGCCATCTGCACGATTTCAGCCATTGACTTGACGTACTCTTGCTGGTATTTTATACGACCGGTAGCGTTCCAGAAGATTTCGCTGACGGCATCGCCCAAATAATAGGCTTCAGAATTCTGATCAGAAATACTTTGATAGCCAAGGTTGGTTGCGCATTTATGCATGAGCACTTCTGGGTACCTTAAACAAACCGATGAGCCACACGACGAGCAGATGAAGAACGTTGTAGCCAGGTTAAATACTGTGTCCGGGTCGAATGTATAGTCCGGCCTGGCTGTCTTAATGAGGCTAAGCAGCTGCCCCTTAATGTCTGCTTGCCATTGAACAGTTAATTGGGGTAGCATTGCCAACACAGGCTCCAATGATTCGTGTGATTCCTCATCGTAGACCATGCCACGAATGTCAGGCATGCGGAACAACTCCCCAGTGCTAGGATGCAGGGAGTTCGCAGGTAAAGTTGATATGTAGGTTCGTAAAACATCCCGCAACGCTCGTAGACGTCGCTTCAAAAGAGTTTTGCGACGTAGTTCCAGTCGAGCTTGCTTTCGTTGTTCCATGAGAGAATTCAAGGTTTCCTCCAAGTCGGAGAGAACTGTGGCACGCTGTGTCATGTATCTAATAAAAATTTAAATAGTACCGGTACTGACCTTGTTGCGTAATATTTTTCTTGCAGGCTTTAACAATTATAGGATTGTCTTCGATCTTAATATCTCCTGGCCCTATTTTGGACAGTTCGTCCGCCCAGCCGAGCTTTTCTATATGTCGTACAACACTAGAACCAGGTAAATTTTCTCGGATTTTACATGAACAAGATAATGTCCACTCACGCAGCTTTGCGATCATCGATTATTGATTCTTTCTCTTGCTGTCGCAGCTTTTGAAGTTTTTGGAACCAGATTGAGCAGGCTTTGGCATGCTGAAACAGAAGTTGACAGTGTGAAAGGAGGCGTATCATCAATCGAAGAAACAAGACATACATCATCTATTGCTTTCCTTTCTTGCAGCTTGTCCTTCAACCATTTGCTCTTGTCTGTCGCTGATGAATATTCCGCCTTCCAAGTTGAATCTATTACGGAATCGAAGTACAGTGCACCACGACGGCGTCCTTGCAAAATCGGTGAGATCGACAGACAAGTTTTCAAATTCAAGCAAAACATGCCTATAATCGTCAAAATAGGAGGTTCCAATTGGGAGGGATAACCGCGGGCCAGAACTGCGGTAGTCTTCTCGCTGGAACCTATGTTTGAAGATTATCGAGAAAGCTGCGATGAGATTGAGGTTTATACACACCTTGAAGATTGTTCCACGCATTTCGTGCAGATTCGAAGGCGAGCAGACCAAACATGATGCATGCTGCTGGTAACATTGCGGTCACAGATCTGACAGAGGATGAAGTTAGATAGCATTTCCTGTTGAGAAAAGCTGACGACAATACCTCGCAGTTCTTGCCAAAAAGTAAATCGGCATATTGAGGTTCGGATAGGTCTTGAGGGCACTCGGGAAGCCCGGGAATATTTGCCCTTGCCGCTTCCAGATAGATGAGGCGGAGCGATTCATGAGGAGGGCTCGGAGATCTTTTGTTGTGCGGGCCAAGTGCAGCAAGTCAACTGGTTCAAGACGGCCAAATATCTGTTTCGACAGCGGTCAGCCCTTTCAGAGATGTATGAGTTGTACACCTCAAGACGGACATACCTCAAAGAGCAGGTCCAACGGCATCTCGACCATCCTTTTCAGTATTCCACGCTTACCTCGCGGTTTTTGGGCTGGGGTTGGCCGTCAGCATTACCGTCTGAGTTTTTCGCTTCTTATTTTGGGGCTTTTTAACGGAGTGCTCCACCCTCCTCCTCCTTGTCCAATTCTTCGTCTTCGGGATAAACTCATCCTCAGCCAAGTTTTTTGGCGGTTGTTGTGGTAAACGTGCTGAACGGCGTTGCATGGTGGTTGCAGGTCAAGCTATGAAGGTGCGAAAATGATTGTAACAAATATTTATTAGGGTGGGCGAGAACGAGGGGCGTAGGAATGATGGTAAATACTTGTGAGACTATTGTGACGTGTCAAAACGCGTGACAAGCGCGTTAAACACGCGTTTATGTCACGCGACGCGCCAGACCTAAAGTGTAACAGAGCTGAACTGTACAGTTTGGCCGTTCATAATCAATTCGAAGCTCAAGAGGGAGGCTTCTTCAGGAAAATTGTGCGGTTAAAACATAAATATGCTTCCGAGCAAAGTCATGATTATTTTGCCGCTGCGGAGTTTTTACGTAACCTTGTTTTGTCTGCCCATATCTGGCAGGAACCCTGTGCACCAACCTCCAAGGAATCGCTATTGTTCAAGAGAAAGTTGTTATTGGTGTAAGCCGCATAGGAACAATTTGACAAGGCCGGGATAGTGGCGGTAGCCTCCAATGAAGTATGAACCGTAATGCCATTTGTTCTTACTTAGTCCTTCGAGTCCTCCTGCCACAACTACATTCCAGGCTTGCCGTTCCCGGGCCCTCTAACGCGCAAATGGCCTCGTTGTGGTCCATTCCGCTCGACTCTTGTAGGCTTCCTGATCGGATGATCTTCACAGCCGCGCTTTAGTTCAACCTATGGGACGCACACTATCTGTGCGGAATCAATGGATATCTGCCCAGCTGCGTGCACGAACCCAATCTTGTCTACTTTCTTATGTAGCCTAGCTCGAAACCTGGATATAAAAGGGGGGAAGTCTTTCTCCAGTCTCTCCAGACACTAGCGTAGCTCCCAGTTTCAGGGTGAGTTCCACATCCACCACGGGCAACGCTCTTTACTTAGCACCAACTTCTCTAGTGCCTTTCCAACTTGAAAAAGATTTCAAAGTGCAAGGTAATTAGTGATCACTGCTTGCCTCGTTGAAATGAATCTGATGCTGACTGCAGCTAGACAGACAAAATGAAGATGCAATTAGGTCCACTCGTTGCTCTGGCCGTGCTCTACACCTCAGTTACCGCTGTGCCAGTTCCCGATTCAGCAACCGCCACTGAAGCCGCCACTGAAGCCGCCGTCCCACCTGTCGGTGATGCTGTATTCGACACTTTTGGCAAAGTCCTGGCCACTCTTTTCGCAGCAGTCGTCCCTCATGCAGCTCTCACCGGTGCATTGGGTGCTGTCGATGCCTGCTACAAAGATGGTTCGGGCAGTGTTGTCTGCCCTCGAGACGAGCCTGCGAACGACGCTGGCACTCCCGACCAAGCCTTCAAGATCGCAGGAAATATTGGGGCTGTAGGTGCCTGTTCCTTAACGGAAGGGGGGGGGTTGATTTTCCCTTAGGATGCGGCTGCTGTTCCTTTCATCGACAAGTTGTCAAACTCTACCCTCCCTACCCTATGAAGGACAAGGCCAAGGACTCTAAACGACATGCTGAACGCGATACAGGCATGTAGTTGATCTGCTTCTACCATGTGAACTGTGAAATTCGCTAACCGATATTCGAGTAGACACGCTGAAGTTAGAGTATAAGAACCGGAGTGTCGTATGATGATGTATCGGCAGTGTCAATGTAATGCTGGTTTTCATGGATTGTTCCGTTCAGGCGCTGTAGCACTCTAAAGGCGCAAGATTCCTCTGCGCAACGATCTCTTCCAAAACTTTGTAACAGGCGTTCTCCTTCCATGCCTCAGGCTTCCCACAAAGACAGATCCGTTCCAGCTCAGGAGAAGTAAGCTTATCCCTAATAAAGTAACCAAATCTGGGGAGGTGAAAAGGGTTGACGAATCCATCTTTATCCGAATACACCTCAGGTTGTGCAAAACAACATTGGTATTCTCCTGTAAGAGAGTGGTGCCCAGACTGAGAGGGGCACAAAACTCCTCGAGGTTGGGGCATGACTGAAAAACATGTCCCGTGCCAAAACCTGACATAGGTGGTGGCGAAAAGGCATCTGGCTGTATACCAAAGTCGAGTAACTCCAAATGCCGAACAAGGTGACTAGCGTCTTGATAATGGACTGTTTCTGGGCATATAACCCACCCAAGACGAGGCGTTTGAGGTTCGGGAGGACTGCATTGGCGAGTATGAATGCATTCTCCACTTTACCCTCAATTCTGAGGGTGGTGATGCTCTTGTATGGTGGGTATACGAAAAGGTTATTATGAGACCGACGAAGGCTAATGATGGACCAATAATCCGAGTGCTGATTCCTATGTGACAAAGTAAGATATTGAAGATTGGGAGCATGAGCCACGAGCTCGACGAAGAACTCAGGATTAGAATTCCAATACGTTCCGCGCCCGGGTGTCACACCAGGCGACCACCAATCTATCCTCTTGATGCTCGGGAACGAAGGAAAAACCTGTCCTGGCTCCAAGCGCACCTTTCCTAGTGTAGGGCCCAGCTCCGAAAACGCGCTATAAAGACATGGCCTCACAACCGTTTCCACCAAGGGACACCGCTCCAGGACACGTAACACCATTTGCGGATTGAACGGGTCAAAGTCGAGAACCTTCTCGCTGATTTCGACACGACGGACCCATCGTCCATTATCGAAAAGTGCGTCTTGCAGATGTCCTTCTAGAGCCGTCAAGAGAGCCTCGGTACCATGTTGGATGCGAATGCACTCGTAGAGCATCTCTGTAGCAATCCTTTTCCACTCCTTGCATACCAGCACCACGGCCATCTTGACATCGAGCGCTCGCTGGGCAGATGAAGACCAGTCACGATCACGAAGTGCGACTGCTTCGAATGGGCGGTAATCCACTGAGGTGTCTTCATATTGGCTAACCTTTAGGGTAGCTTGGCGGAAGATTGTCAGCCTGATCTCTGCAGGGAGCTCGTTGAAGTGCATCTCGAGTACAAATTACTATCCTGATTGAGACTTAGATCGTCAGCTAGAAACTCATGGCTGGAACTTACTAAGAAAGAGTAAACAAGGACTGTCCACTGTGGAACGGCAAGTCGTACAGAGCATGACTGTCAACGTTATGGCATTCGTAGTTGATTATCGTGGAACTGGTAGTGGGGGTTGGGAGAAAATGGCGTTTGGTTAAATAATGACCTTGCGACCAACGAGCTCTATTGCGACATCTACACAACATAAAAACCACAAGAAAATATATAAACGACAGAGAGGAAAAGAAGCACAAGCTGATGCATTAGAATGACTTTGCAACCCGGAAGATCCCGACCGAAGAAAAATGAGAGAGAGAATTCGAAATATAACTAAGATGAAAGTCTACAACAACTAAATAGTAATGTAAGAAACACACGAAAGCAATAAATTTACAAAAATGGGGCTTGCAAGTTGGACTGAACCTTTATAATCTCGCATTGCAGGGAAGTTGGAAGAATAAATAGAACTAAGAAATGATTGAAAAGATTCACATGTATATACGATAAGGACGAGGTGAAGAGGATGAGGAGGAGATTTACAGCTGGATGATGGATCGACTAGGGATGGATGGAGAACGAACATGAAAAATTCAAATAAAAATAGACGAAAAGTAAAATAATAAGAAGCTACAGACTTTTTTTAGTATAATAGTAGTACACATGCAATCAACAGGGGCAGAGCGATATTTGAGACTGGCAAATGGGATAAGGGAGATGGGGAGATGGAAGACGACGGGTTGGAGGAGTGAATCTCTACGTGGCATGTAATAGGGATGTGGAATGCATTGATCAAAGGACCACCTGAACTGCATTGGAGATTAAAAAAAGAAAGAGAAGGCACATCATAAAAGAAAAGAAAAAAGATTTTTCAGGATAGGAAAGCACAAGTAAAAATGCGTTCGTGCCGCAATTGAAATCGAAGAAAGACGTTATGCCTTTCTATAGAATGGCTGAAGGTGGTCGCGATGATGCACACCCAAAGAAGGGAGGTGAAAGCTGATGCGAGGTCGGGGTCGAGGTCAAGGTCGAGGTCGAAAGCCACCCAACGAAAAGGAGTCGAAATGCCCAAAGAAAAGAAGAATCGTCCTGATAAGCGCCACACGTTGACACCCAGAAGCCCGACACGAGGAGGACAGGTAGAACGAACAGACAGGCAGGGGCAAGCCTCATGCACATCACGTCGCGTGTCGGTAAACTGTCGGGTCGGATCGAAGGATAAAAGGGTAGGTTCGCAATAGAAAAGGCAATCGCAATCGCAATCGCAAATGCATACACCTCGCCAAGACCCCAAGAGGCCAAGAGACAAGAAAGCAATCAGACGACCTCCCGTCGCGTAATGCTATCAATCCCTCATGATCAAAGAGGCATCCTCCTTCCTCTCTCCTCTTCTTCATCATCGAGCCCTTCCTCAGCATCAAGCCCCCCATCACCAAAAACAAATGGATCCTCCGCCTCCTCCACCCCTTCTTCACCCTCACCCTCATACCCATACCCCTCACTCCCATCCTCGCCTTCAAAGAAATAATCACGACCAAAAGCCGAAGGCTGATCATAAAACCTATATTCATCCTCCTCCTCTTCCGGCTCACGATCATCTCGCATCACCTCATCCTTATCCAGGTCGTCCTCTTCATAAAACGCCCTTGCACGCGCATGAGCTGGAGGAAGAGGAGAGGAACCATATCCCCTTGTCTCCTCCTGCGTCCGAGACTCCGCTTCTTCATCCACGAGGACATCGCTTGAGGCTGACACGGGTCCTTCTCCTTCCTGCTGCTGACCGCTATTACTACTGGCACTAAACCCGCCCTGCATCCACACATCATCCCAAAGATCAACGATCCTCGCTCTCTTCCTCGGATCGCGCACTAAAAGCCTTTCAACGATCCGCCTCGCCCCTTGGCTTTTCACCAATTGCGGACCCACGAGCTCTTCCTCTTCGTGTTCATGCACCTGCATTGGTTCTCCAGTGGACATCTCAGAGCGTTCACCACCACCACCACCACCTGCCGGCCACTCCCACTCGCCCCTCGCAATCCGCATTAACCAATGCCTCCTCTCCGCTGCCGAAAATTTCTTATCCACTTCACCACTCTCCGTTTCCACCCCCCTCTCCCCTCCAATCTTATGCTCCTTCCCCTCCCCTCCCGCACCCTCACCAAACGGCAGCCCCCTACCCACAAGCGCATAAAGCACAACCCCACACGCCCACGCGTCCGTCCTGCGCGCATCGTACCCCCCACTGGCACCCGTCACGAGCTCAGGCGCCGCATACGCCTCGCTTCCGCACCGCGTGGTCAGCAACTCCGCGTCCCCCGCGGGTGAAATCTCGACGAACCGCGAGAGACCGAAATCTGTCAGTTTGATGAGCGGTGCTGGGGGTGAGGGGAGGTGGGAGAGGGTTGGGCGGGGGGAGGCGGGTGTGAGTGAGGTGAAGATGGGTGTTGTTAGGAGGATGTCTGGAAAACAAAGGTGTTAGTTGATAGATGGGGATGAAGGCTGATGAGGAGGGCTTACTCTCAAGTTTGATATCGCGATGCACGAGTCCAACACCATGCATCCATCCGACGGCCTTACACAGCTCGCACCATATCCGCCTCAGAACCGACTCGCCTGCCAAGAAAAAAAAATTTAGCACACTATTCATGCTCTGCAATCAAAAAATGTCAACATACCCAGCTTTCCCCATGCAACATCATTATTAACCAACCCCAGCAAATCCCCTCCTGGTAAATACGGCAGGACGAGGATATGATGGGTCGAGGTGGAGAGATGGGCTAGGAGCGGCGTGATATTTGGATGGGAGATATGCTGAAGAGGAGTAATCGTCAGCTCAGTTGTCATATACAACGCAGAAAAAGAAAAAGGGAAAGAGAAGAAGAAAAAGGAGCCAAGAAGTATGCCAAGGCCGCCTACAGACATAGGCACCAGTGGTGGCGTTCAATAGAAAACTAGACTAGGAACGTCAGTCATCCGAGCGTCCCTGCCAGCCGGACCGCACACCACCACCTGGACCGTCCATCCAGCACAACTCCTCAAGCGACCAAGATGAGGACAGACACAATACAAGAGATAAAAGAAAAACCAGGACTAATCTAAAACCCAAAACAAAACAACAACTCACCCTCAACACCTCAACCTCCCTAACGAACCCCACCCTGGTCCTTTCCTCCTCCTCTCTCTCTCTACCTCTCGCATGCGGTCCACGAGGTTTACGCGGCGTCATCTTAACAGCCACCACCTCCCCGTACCCCATATACCACCACCCCCATTAAATTAGAATTGGAAGCAGCGGAAGCCGTGGAAGTACTAGCCAAACTCGACTTCCTCGACCGCCTCCCGTCGCTCGCAGGAACAGAAGCCGAATGGGTTTGAGAAGCATAAGCAAATTCCATCGGCGTCCCCATCTCCCCGTCTCTCTCATCTAAATACGCCCTCCCAAGCCTCGAAGCCGGCTTCGTCCCTCTCACCCTGGCTCGAAACTTTCTCAAACTCGAGTCTCTTGAGAGCGACGCAGCAGCAGCATCCCTGGGGATATGATGACCCCCCTCTTCGTCTTCTTCGAATTGCCGATGCAGAGCCAGCCGCAGACTCGAATTTCTCGACGGTCCTTTCGAAATTGAAGTCGAAGAACGCACGCTAGAGTCCGGGAGAGCGAAGACCGGTCAGAGGCAATGGAGGGGAGAGATTTGATACTTGAATTCCTGGAGAGCGTGTTATCTTCACTAGCTCCAGATAAAGAGGTGAGATGGGCAAGGGCATAGCGGGAACGACAGAGGACGTTCTCGAGAAAGATAACATATTCCTCAGACCTTCTCTCAACCTATTTGGCGGCCGTCTAGCAGTCGCAGGCGTAGGCGTCGTCTCTGTCGTTTTCAAAGGCACCTCTGGCGGCGGCGGAGGAAGAGCCTTCATCTCAATAGCTCTGCGCTCCTTCCGCGCTCGTTCTTTCTCCCTCTCCCTCCTCTCCCTATCTCTGCCTTTGCCGCTCGCCCTCCTCCGGAGGTCTCTCACACTTTTCTTGGAGACAAGCGTGAGAGGTACGCGGCTCAGATCCTCCGCCAGCCAAACCGCAGAGAAAGCCCCATGACCGAGTGACTTGACGAGGCGTAACCTCGGTGTTTCCGTGATCTCTGCTGGCTCTGGTGCTCGTGGCAATGGTGACGCGACGGACTCTGGGGAGTAGGAGAGGCCTGGGGTGGTTGTTGAGAAGGACGGAGCTGTACAAGGGAGGTTAGAAGGTTAATGGTAAAGATAAGAGGGCGTTTACCGAAATTGGAAGACTCGTTCGTTGGAGTGGGTGTACCGCGATCGATACTTGTCCGGAGAGGCGATCGAAAAGTTTATCGAGAGAGGCGAGAGAGGAAGCGCTGAGAGCTCGATGATGCTCCCGGATGAGGGTCCTCTCCATCCTCATCCTCCGTCGATAAGTCCTCTGGTGGTGTTTGCTCGGGACTCTGTCTAGACAACAGCAGGCTCCGTTCAAAGTGTAATAGATTCGGCTCTAGGTCCGCAGGCCGAGGAGTGGCTTCCTCGGCTGAAGCAAACGCCTCATCCTTTGAATGAGGTGGAGTAAAGTCTATCGGCATGATGGTATCGTCCCTGTGAAGAGACCGGCGAGATATGGACGCGGAAGGGGGTGGAGTGGGCAAGCGCGGCTTGGCAAAGCTCGAGCTGCACGATGACGGATTGGAGTAGTCCGAGGACTCCCGTTCATGACCGGGATGCGAGTGGGTATGGGCATGGGCCGTGCTGTCGGCGAGATGGTCAAAGTTGATAAAGTGGCTCTGGGAATGGGGGCTGCGGAGGTGGGAGGTGTATCGGGAGGGGAAGATGCGCGACGGATGGATCGCATTCTGCTTGCTAGCAGCCCCAACTATCGATGACGCAGGTGGAGAGGGCGGTCTCGCCGGAGTCGAGAAAAACTCCTCCGTCAGCGACCGGGGTTTCGGAGGGGGCGCCGGCGGGGGAGACGGGGTGGGCGAAGGCGGGTGTGTGGACCAGGGGGAGGCGAAGAAGGCGTTGGTCTTTGAATTGGAATTGGAATTGGAGGCCTCTGAGTGGACAGAGCTGGTGGTAGCCGAGGTGATGTCGGAAAAGGTGGAGGAGAGAGACGAGGTGCTCGAGCCAGACGAGCGGGATCTCAGCGAGGATGGGCCGGGCATGGGGGGGAACTCGAGATAGGTCGACATGGTGTTGGACCACCGCGGAACGGTCAAAGGCGACAACTGCTCTCACTTACCACTCGAGTCACGCGTCCGTTCACACGCCCAGCCCCTCATTCTCCTTGACTCACCTCGTCCACATCATCGGTCATTCCTTGGATCATTCACAGCAGCATCGTATACTAATAGCTGCGAACGTGCACATCCCAGTACAATCGAACAAATCTTCGAGCTAGCAAACTTCTCTCTCAAGCTTGACCCGTCCGGTGCCTGAACGGTCCAGGCATAGGAGGTGCCGTCAACACCTCTCTGGCTCCGATAATGCGACCTTCTCCGTAGCAGTCGGATTAACCCCACCTCTACCTGAAAACATTCAGCGTCCCAACCGTCTTTCAATCGCAGACGCCTGTCCAAGCCTTGGCGATCGCAAGCGCTCGGCTTCCTCCGTGCCTGAATCCCAAATCAGGGACCATGCGCCACACCGATGATGGGAACTGATCGTTTAAACGTTTACATAACGCCTGGCATATAAGATCAGTTATCTATTTGCATTCACTTTCCAATCCTCTGCAAAGCGCCCTCTCTCTGTCTGCATTCTAACAATATTGAGTGTCTAACGCGCAGTCCGCTATCTACTATGGTCCGCAGTCATATGAAACTGCTTCTCTCATTTTAAGTAGCCAATGCTCCATCTCATAAATGACTAAGCGCAGCATGCATGCATGTATTGAAGCATGTTCTGTCATGCATTTCCAGGTCCGGGTTGTAATAACCATGCGTGTTAATGGCATCATGATAAGAGTAACCTAATTACCTGAGGCCCGAGGTCCTGAACCGAAACGCAATCCTGCGCATCACCTCGGAATTATGCAAGTTCATCCTCTCTTCGGATTTACTCCAACTTAGGTTCACTTAAATACGCATACAAATTAGATTTATCAGCATCAGTCCCATGCTTCTCGATTGAATAATAAAAAATAATCAAGAAACCTCACCTATCACCGGGATCTTTTTCTCTGACCTTTCCGCCTTCAACACCTTCCTCCTCATTCTCATCCTATCTAGTTCACCCTCCTCACCTACTTCCTTTTCTCCCACCTCACCATCCCTCTCATCCCCATCTCAACAGCAACCTCCTTCCCATTGAGCACCTCCTCCAACTCTGCCCTTAACCTATCCAACTCCTCCAATATCTCCTGCACCTCCCTTTCCTTCTTCTCAATCTTACTCTTTATTATATCTGACTTCAACTTTGCGATTGGTGTAACCTCACAAGCATCGCTCTCTGTGCACGGGAGGGGCCTTTTTGGTGGAGTTTGTAGGTGTGGGGCATGATGGATGGATGGCAAATTTCGATAGTTTCAAGTCAAGGGTTGAAGGTTGTCAATGTATGGTGGCGATTATCGGTTTTGAACTCGACTAGGTCTCTTGATTTAGACCAGATATAAATGCACTGTCAGAGGATAATAGATACAGTGTGAGTTTCATCAGAATCAGAGAGAAAAGTAGATAGTGCGAGGGAGGCGTACACGTAAAATATTTAGGAACACGTTAATTGACGTGATTAGTTGATTGTAGGGAGGTGGTTTAATAGTGAAATGCATCGCAGTAGCAACACGCGTCGGGAGTCCCGGACATGAGAAGCGAAACGCGTCTCCGTTATAGCACGTGGATACAAGACGCGTCGGTCACAACCTCGAAGTTGAACCGCGATTCGTGGCAACATAGAGCACGATAAATTTATAGACATGTATTCAAGCTGTTAGTGCAGTAAGTATATCCCGGTCCAAGTACGAAGAAAAGAAAAAGCAATACGATAACAAAGCAAATGGGAACGACGAATGACAAATAACAAACGAGAACGACGATAACATGAAAATAGCAACGATAAACTTCCAATAAATGACGAAGGGATAACTTGAAACTTGAAACTGAAGCCTGAGGCCGACAGGCAAACACATGGCTGCCAATGGAAGGAGACTCCAGAGAGCTTGAAACCTAGGCAGTACCATGACGGTGCTTTCTCTCAGCTTTCCTCTCCTCCATGGCAACCTGGCGCATTTTTCATTTACATTCCCTATTCAGTTCATAATAAGTTATCCACTGCCACATCATATAGTATAATACCAATATCCTGGCAATACACACCTCCAGCGCCGACATCCACAACCGACTCTGCCTTCAACTTCTCTAAGACCTCCTGCATTTTCTTTATCTCCCTCTCCATATTCTCAATACGATTATCGTGCGCCTTTTTTGCTTCCTGAGCATTTAGTTGGGATGGTTTCGAGTTTAGGTGCTACATGGCCTGACTTTGCCTTCAAGCTGTTACTGTCCTGGCGGCCTATGGTTGGAGTGAAGATGAGGGCGCTGACATGTTGATAATATAGTGAAAGTGTTTGGGGTATTGTAGATTAAGGTGTAGTCCTCGGCGGGTCGCTGAGGTATCAAGTCCGAAACAGTCACGCTGTGCAGTTCAGTCCTCCACTGCTGTTATGGTGTAATATAACCTCCAAACAACCTCATGCTCTAACGCTGCCGGCGACTGTCCCCATAAATCGAGGGCCTCCAAGCTTCGAGTTGCGTCAAGGTTGAATTGAGTTAAGTATGAATGTTTGAATTACTAAGTACTCTCTGCTCACCAAGTTGATCGGTATTTTTAGCTCAAGAAAAGGCGCTAATAATTCGAACTTCAAGTTTTGTCTGCAGCGCTAGTGCATTGAATATTGGGATATATCACTGTGCGACTCAATTACAATTTTCGTCCAATGCTGGGTTGTCTTTGACAGATCCTCGAATACGAGCTAAGGTATATTGAACTAGGAACTTACACATACTCAGACTTTACAAAAATTCTTTCTACCACATCTAAACTTGAAAATTGATCCTGCTTTCTGAAATGCATTGTCTTGACCAATATTTCACCTGTTCTTTGTATTGTAAAGCATAAAGGATGTACGCGAATTCGCAACATCTGCTTAAGTATATAGTGTATGCAAATGCCAAAATATGAGATTGAAAAACAAAAAACAGGAGACATATAGAGCTGAAAAGAAAATAGCAGTGGGGTACCAGTATCAAAGACCTAGAAGGCCACGGTAAAACGGAGTAAATGTGGATCAGATCCGGAACAACTGATATTATCAATATCTCCAACTTGAATGCAAAAAATAATAGCAAACGTCCGTCAGGTGCCGTTCACCCAAGGTTTACTGGCTTGAGAATCAACGGCATGCGGCTGCCGCCCTTGGGATCAGATTTGACAAGAGGACGTTGAACGATCGTTGTCTTCTTGATGATTTCGTCTGCCGGAACTGCAAGTTGAAATTCAAAGGCCCGGACGAGCGTGAACAACAGAGCTTTCATCCTACACAGCAACTTCCTTAGCAAAATGGAAAATAAATCAGGCTGAAAGAAGGCATACTCGACAAGAGAAAACCTGTAACCAATACATGCACGGGGTCCGCCCAGGAAGGTCATCAAGTTACCCCACACTCCGGGAATACCACCAGCAGCTTCGGGAACATGTTGCCAGCGCTCCGGTCTGGAGAAGGAAAGAATGTTAGTCGGTGGTAATACATGACAGAATGTGATAAGTACTTGAACTCCTTGGCATCTTCACCCCAGATGACCTTTGACCGGTTGATAGCAGTCACAGGAATCATTACAGACTGACCCTTCTTGATCCTGTGGGATCGGAAAAGAAATTTCAGAAAACAGAACGAATGGTCAAGCATATCAAATTATCCCACTTAATCGAATCCAAGAGGTTGCCATGCACATCTCTGATGGGCTCACCAAGCGGAAGAATATCATCTTGAACAGCTATCCGCCCTGTCATTACTACGGGTGCATGTATACGGAGAGTCTCTCGAACGACCGCATCAAGATATGGCAACGAATTAAGCTCGTCCATGTTAGGGTTGTCCGTACCGATCGTGAACAATTCCTCTCGCAGCTTCGTTTGCGCTTCCGTATTTTGCGTCAAAGCAAATAATGCCCATGTCGTTGCTGTGCTGACCAGAGCTGAGTCGGAATTTGAAGGTAAAATTATCTATGCCAAACTTACCTGGTCGTTTCATGTCCGGCAACTAAGAAGGTAGGTACCTCTGGAAACGCTCCATCAGGTCCTAGGGAATGTACAAAAGCAGGATTAACTTACGGGCGAGCACATCATCATCTGTCATACGTTGACTAGGCGGCAGATCCGTAGACATGTTTGCCCTCAGCAGTAAAGAAAGAAGATCCCGTTGTTTGAAGGCCGTCTTTTCCACTTTTCCGTGCTCCTTTTCGTTGGCCAAAATACCAGCCTTACTTTGTCTCAACAGCTGATCGCCAATACGCGCCATCGTCTCATTGGCAATCTTATTTTCCTCATCTCTTGCAGCTGGCTGAGCAAGTCTGCGTCAGGTTACATCGAACGTTGCATATATGGCATTAATAAAACGTACAAGGAAGCGGAATATAGGTAACGCTGCTCTGAGCATAGGAATGACTCTGCTGCGTGTACTAGACCTGAAAATCGTTGAAAATGCCCGATTTAATTCGTTCTTCTCATTCGCCAAGGCGTTGAATTTGTAATTGAATCCTTAATCGGAAAGACTATGAAGTGAGAATAATCACTACCAACAGGGCAGGCAAAACATACCAGCCAATCCAATAACATCCAAAGTCATTTTACTGAGCCAAGATAGAACCTCAATTTGTCCAGTCCCCTTGTTGCATTCTTCTGCCCATGTATCCCGCAGCTTATTTCCTATCAGATAGGACTATGTTGCAGCTGAATGTAATACGGACACTGACCTGTATAGACTTTTCTACAAAGATCTCAGTCAGCTCACGTATTTGAGCAGGTCCGAACGCCGGATTCTGCAAATCGTTTGAGAGTTTTCTAATAATGACAGACGGGACCTTTTACCATTATTTTTCGCTGAGAAAGAATCGGCAAATCAGATATATTTATAGATCTGCCGAAAGAACTGTACTCACCTGCTGCTTGTGCTTGTCCTCCTCAACGACCAGAACGCCGTTGCCCAATATTTGTGAGAGATTGTACCGCGCTCCTTCAGGTTTTTGATAAGTATAGTTATTCATGAGAATATGGTTGATGGCTTTGAGATCGGTGGTATAAAGACGGCTAGTCTAGGGGTGTTAAATTCAGTGTTGCCGATCAGGAGCAATGAGCGTTGATCAATGCCCACCTGGAGGAAGGCTTTGAATTTCAGTGTAGACCCGTACTTTTCAGCCCAGTTGTCATATAGAGCCGAGTTTTCCTACAAGAAATCAATTGGCCACCGGAAGTAACTCGGTGCATTGATCTTACCGCATTGAAAATATCCTTCATGTTTCCGTAGAAGAAACTGGTACTCGCAGGGCCTGGAAGATCATTCAAGGAAGTCCATTGGAAATAGATGAATTTGGCCACTTTGTAGGCTCCATACAGGCCAATGGTAGCCAGAAACGATATAGATACTTGCTGATAGCTCATGAAGGAAGACAAGAATGATTCCCCAACTGCTAGAGGTCACCTATTATAGGATTCGAGTCGAGACGTTTGAAGCTTGTACGTGGGACTGAGACTCTGCCGATTGAGCGATGCTCTTACGTGTCGCCGTAGGAAGCAGCGGGATAGGTCCCACATGGTAAGCAAGTTTGCTCATAGTCGGTACAACTTCCGCAGACGCGCAGCCCAATTTCACACGAACAGACGCTGCATCTGTAAAACTTTAAGTAAGATTGCCGAGGACTTCGAAATAATTGTCCGAACTGGTGGCGCCGGTATTAGAGGTTATCTGCAACAGGTTCAATCCTAGAAACACGCTGGAACCTTCTTTGATTTCGCTGGAAGCACTTGAGCCGGTTGCTCCCCGAGCGCTCCAAGCAACTACTGGTTCGCCCCAATTCTCCCTATAATGGTAACCGAGTGTGAACTAGTTTCCAATATGTCATCACTCTGGTTCAATGTACTATACTTAGTTTTGAACATATCCAACACTGTTGAACACATTCGCAATGCTACGCAGCCTGAAGAATGCGCTGTTTGCTCTTCTTGAGGACTCTACAATAACCGCTGAAGAGCTAGTGACTTGCGTGAATCATTGCACAGAAGGTGCAGATGACACGATAGGCACTTTCATGATGCAACTTTGCGAAGGTTCTCGAGAAACTGCGTATCCTCGACAGAGTGGGTTTAGGATCACACAAGAGAAATTGAGGGCTTTTGATCGACGAGACCGTCTTTATAGGTTTCGGTAAGCCAAGAATTTTAATCTGAGACGATGAGCGGCGCTGATAGAGGTGTAACTGAGCTAAACCCGAGAATCTCACGCAGATCGCCCAGTCGGGATGATCACGGCAGCCACAGTTATATAAGTGAACTGGCTTGAGAAGTGGGGAGGGGTGGTGCGAGGTGGTGCTTCGTGGAGCACTCAAATGATGGTTGATTTCGGTCGTTCGATTCAGGATTAAACCTGTTGCAGATAACCTCTATTGCTTCGACCAAGGTAGGAGGTGTTGAAACGTAGAACATGGGCGACTTGGTGCTTAAATCTATCAAGTAGACGATTACTTAACAATACATTCTTTGATGATGGCGAAATTTGATATTACTGATATCGTATCAAGGTGAATTCCAATGCACCGCAGGAAAGGTTCTCCAACCTCAGGAAACATACCTTCGTGAAAAAAATCGTCAAAATCTTATCTTGTGTGTGTGTGAGTGCCAATTGAAACGCATCCTTAAGCTTGATCTCGTGATGCACATGCCCAACGCCATGCATCTACCCAGATGCCTTGCAGAGCTCGTACCATATCCTCCTTACAAGTGACTCGCCTGGAACGACAAACGGGAGTGTCCTATCTTCAATCATATTCATAAAAAAAGCGACACCGTACCAAGATCCCTTACACGGCAGTGCTAATCAAGCCAATAAATTCCCACCTGGTAGACAATACAGCGAGGGGACGGTGGTGGGTTGAGGTTGGAAGGGTTAGGAGGAGGTTACGTTCGGGCTGGAATAAGAAAAGGAAATTGTGAGTGAAGTGTTCACTTCACAAAGGAGAATAGCTAAAGTCAAAAGGGGAAGTTATGGCACCTCGAGCTCCGTAACGAACCGCATCCTCAACCCTCCTCCAACTTCTTTCCTCTCTCATACGACCTTGGACCTTGAGCCACCAGCCTCTCACTACCCCAATCATTACCGGCACCGCGCCTTAGCCAGTCTAACCAGAACCAGAACAGCTGCTAAGAGAGGCTTCTCGACTTCCTCCCATCACTCGTAGATGTAGAATTTAAGATCTGTGTTTGAGCAACATCATATAGGACAGTATGCGATGCGGAAGGCAGTGGGTGGGGGAATGTGTGACTAACGCGACCACGTGTTGTCAATAACTCCGGCGCGAGTCACTCACTATGTGCCAAAAATAAGTGTCCTGCTACTAAATACATACGTGGACCTCTGTGTAGTTTCGACTTAAAGGTTGTTCAAAGTGTTCTCCATGCGCCATCGATGCCCCTCTCAAACAACAGGAAGTCAATGATGCATCTTGTCATCATGCTTTATTAGAATCATTTGAGCAATAGTAAGTAGGAGTTTGGTGGTCTGAATCTCGAATGTACTCGTAGCCATGAAGTAAGTACAAGCCATTATTATCAACGCCTTCTAGCTTACCTCTCGAACACTATTATAAATATCAGCTGCCTTAGGTCAATCCCTGTTGGCCAGACAAGCTCATCCTCTCTCATCCATCCCTCGATCTACTTATCATCCTCCTCGTCCGCCCCATCCTTTGCATCCTGCTCCTCAAGGATAGCAGTAGACAGCACAACTTTCAAACGCCTCCCACCTTTCGCGCCTTGTTCATGTCTTCCTGCAAGTTCTGTATCTCCTCCTGCATCTCCTTCTCCCTCTCATTAAGTCGAGTTCTCATCTTCCCTACTTTGGGTGTTTTCAGTTTCCGAGCCTTGATCAGGTTAAGTAACTGCGCTCTCTGAGCTTTCGACCTTCTTGGCATGGTGAACTTGGAGAAAATTTGCACTCAGATGTAATGGTAGTAAAAGACTCTTAAACCACTTCAGTACTAGACAATGTTCCCAGTCAGAGGGCTAGGAAAATATGATAACGAACATACGGAGACAGTACTAATGCCGCGCCAAGGCTATGCGAATGGTTGATGTTGAACTGTGACTTTAACTGGAACTTGCT
>JADNYJ010000056.1:0-233874 GCA_015501075.1 Gymnopilus junonius | reverse complement strand
TGTGGCGTATGTCAAGATGTATCATTTGACCAGGACAAATTTAAGGTCGACGTTGATTCGTCGAGAGTCGCTTCCGTCATGTTTACAGATATTTGAAGCGGAGGCGACTCTTTCGGAGTAATCTGACAGACCTCCAGAGCAAAACTCCAGCTCAGTTTTCTTCTGGAGGCCCTTCAAAGATGGTTTGAAAAAGAATATAGGCTCATATGGAACGTCAGCGCCAGATATGCCCGGAGGAAGATACATTCATAAATAAGTCTGACCGAATTTCACGATTCAAGCGGCAAGTCAGATTACACCACCACCTTGCATGTTCCCGCTGACTTCGTCTCCGCTGGCTCGAAATGCTGACTCAATGTCAAGTAAATGTATTTATCACACTCGACTTAATAATAGGACCTGAACAAGGCCATTGCATTGAAAAACTAGCGACATCTAGGGATGTAATTGTATGTAAATGAAATGGATAAGTAACGATAGGAAGGCGGCAATAAGGATAAGATGCAGACAAAATACGAAGACTCTACGATACGGATGGATGGGCTATGACACATCAGAAAAGGCTACAAGTGGTGAGGATGACGACGTGGCTCTGAATTAGGGTCTCAGGCGCCAACAGTATTATAAAGAAATAGAGGTAAGAGAGTGTCGAAAGAGGGGAAATTAAAATACAGTGAAGGTACTTGCGTGGTGACCTTTATGCTGGCAAGAACCCGATCTCTTTCCAATAAGCAACCCATTTTTCGACGTCATGCTCGCCGAGAGGCTGGACATCCTCACTTCGCAACGAAGGCGACGCATTCAAAGCATTGTCGGTGACGACCTTAGCGAGCAGACCCATGCTCTCCGTTTGATAGAGGAAGCACTAAGGGCAATGCGATAGAAGTGGGTCATCCTTAATGCAGCGCGACTGTGCTCTGCTTGACGTCCAGAAGTCTTCTCATCCGCGTCGTTTGAGGAGCTTTCGAGGCGGGCGAACCACTCGACGTAAGGCACGAGAGGGACGCCGAGAGAGGTGGCAAGGGCCTTCATGACAGTGTTCCATTTGACCGGTTTGGGATGCACGAGGTGAAGAGTTTGGTTCTCAGCACGGCGCATGTCCACGATGGCAGCCGCAGCGAGGTCCACTGGAATCCAGGAGATCAACTACAGCAGAATTAAGGGTTAGGAAGGGAATCAAACAATAGCCTGAACAACTCACGTCTTCTCCATCCGGAAGGCATCCCAAGTACGACGCCGACTGCGCAATAGCTGGGAACCATTGAGAAGGGTCCCAGCAACCATTGGATCCACCGCTCAACAGTCCAACACGAACAACGTTCGTCTTCAGACCGTAATTTTCCGACGCAAGTTGGAAGAGGCGTTCAGCCACCCACTTCGACTCGATGTATCCCGTCTGAATAGATATCTTCGGGTCCACGATGGGTGCTTCAGGTGCGTACTCTTCGGAAGAATATTCCTTAGGATCTGGAAAGATGTTAAGACGAGAATGCCACGAAGACTAGAGTTGCATACGTTGGAAGACGCCGATCGTGCTGATGTAGGAGAGAGACGGCTTGACGGCAAGGTGCGACTGCTTGGCGAAGTCGAGCAGCTTACGACTGCCCTGAATCAAGTCTTCATAGTCCACTAAGGATGTTGCAAATCCACCTTCCAAGCTGAAACAAAATGAGCTACCATACATGGGATATTCCAAAAGATTACCCTTACCATTGTGGATAATGCGGGTGACAGAGGAGAGAAGCTGTAGAAAATATAATGTAAGTATGCATATTGACTTTGAGTAACAGATAAAACATGCCTTGTTCGCGACGTCGTGTGGGAGGTTGAAGTTATCGACTCTCAAGTCACCCTCCAGAAGCACGAGCTTTGAGGAGTCAAGAAGAGACAAAGGAAGGCCTTGGGTGGCGAAAATATCTTTCTGGCGCTGTAACGTCGAGGTGCCGGCCTTCGAAGGACGATTGAGAGCGTAGACGAGTTCCACGTCATCATTTTGGAGAAGTTGGGAAAGGATGTTTGACCCAAGGGTGCCCGTCGTTCCAGTGACAAGGATGATGTCCTTGTCGGACTGGGACATCGAAGATAAAGCACAAGTTTCCGCGGAGTCCACGTTCATATCGGCGCTGTACTTCGAGAGCATGTCGCTCATAAACTCGGCCTTCTTTTTGGGAGTTGACACAGGCTTTGAAACTGGCTGACTTTCAGAAGGCGCAGAGGATTCACCTTCCGAGGATCGGAGGAGGTCGGCCAGCGAGACATCGGCGAGCAACTGGATCTGCGTGGCTTGAACATATGGACGCAACAAGAAGGAAATACGAGATGCAGAGAGCGAGTCAATCCCATAGGCAGTGAGAGGAACGTCAAGCGAGAAGTCCGCTTCCGGGATATCCAGCACATTCCTCACAATCCTCGACATGTGCGCCGCGTCGTCCAGGTCAGAGGCCGTCTCGAGGGCCTGGTTGGGCAACAAATGTTTGCCCAGGCGAGGCATACCCAGAGTCCTGTCCATCACCTCCCAGTTCAAGTCACAGACGTATCGAACAGTGCGCTGTCCCTTCTGGAATCGGAACATCGAGTCCTCAAACCATTTGATCATGTCTTATAGACGTAAAATGAGCCATGATTTAGATTGCAATCAGGAAAATTGTTCACCTTCCGCAGGTACAGCCCAAGGAATAAGGGAGCCGAGTCGAGATTCATTCGCTTCTCCAGTACCGGCAAGCACCAAAGTCGAATCGAGAACCCCAGGGCAGACGAACGAGAACCCATTGGGAAGTTCAGAGGTCAATGCCTCCAGGGCTGTGTTCGCACTGCGAGAAAGAGGTCAATGAAAGTTGAACAAGAAAAGAACCAGCAACTTACGCCCCGTAGTTCGTTTGGCCACCAAATCCAAACAGCCCTGACACCGACGTGAAGGAAACAACGAAGTCCATTGATTGAAAATCAAACACCTCTTTGGTGACCGCAAAGGCATCCAGCTTTGCTGAAAAGACACGAGAGAAATCGCTCTCAGTGAGATGACGGAAAATGCCATCCGATAACACAGCAGTCAAGAATATGCAGCCGCCGACCTGAGTCGTTCCTAGCGTATTCAAAAGTGCCGTCGTACTGGCAACGTCGGTGGCATCGACGGCGACGAGAGAAAGGCGGAGGTCGTCCTTGGCCTCCAGGTATTTAATCATCCGTCGCACAACCACATTGCTGGTGCTGTCAAGGCTCTTTCTTCCTGACCGGGAGGTTAGCACAATATGCCTAGCACCTCTCTAGAAGCAGCCCAAACCAATCAGTAGTGATTTCCACGCTGAGCCACAAAACATACCTGATACATATATAACGCTAAATGAACTCCAATTGTTCCTATACCCCCCAGAATAAGATATGCCTTATCCGGATTGAAAGACGCTTCGTTGGAAGATTTAACAGGACGCTCGACTTCGACATCTCGGCCTCGCTTGGTAGCTTGCATGTTGACGGGGAGACGGAAAGACTCCAAGTCGCCTCCAATCATACTAAAGGAGCATCGTAAGGCGTCCGCAATAGAGCAGGGGTCACGATGGAGAATACTAGGCAAGCCAGTGTCAGCATCATTCCACGAGAAAAGCTTTCCTCGTCTTGGCTCTAAGAGCGTCTTCAACACCTGGACATAAGGGAGATCTGTGTATCCAGAAACGATGAGATCAAATGGTTCGCCATTAAGCTTGGCGATGTCGTGTAGGCTGGCGTCATTATTGACTTTCACGACCTGCAGGCCATTCTTCGCATAGACCTTCGCCACGTTGAACCCGGTCACAGTGTCTGCATGAGTGACGAGGATGCGGGCGAGTTTGAGACGGTCCGAACGATTGAATGCGCTCAGGCCCGGAGCTAAGACAGCAGTGACGAAACCAGGAATGAGAGCAGAAATTGAATCTGCAGCTTGAGTGAATTCCGAAGGAAGCTGGCTCAAGCAGGCCACATCGACCACCATCGTCTCTTCAATCGGTGCATCGACCAAGGCCACAACAATTTGACCATCATGAAGGGTTGTAGATTGTGCATCGACGACAGTCGCCAGAAGCCCAGTTACAGCGCCTTGCTTCGAAAAGGAGATAGGACGCAACAGTACATGGTAAGGAGGAAGCGAGGTCGGGAGGCCGTGTAGCTTCGTCGCTGTCGAAGCATTAACCTCAGCAACGGGGGCAATGCGGGGCACCATAAGCATATTCTGGTCTTCGGGTGAGACTAGAATGTCCTGCTCAAGACGCAATTCCGTAGACAAATGGTCAAGGAACTCTTGACGCATATCCTCATCGTAAGATTCAGGGAATACCACCAGCCGGATCGTCCACGATACATATTCCCTTCGCAATGCACGCACAAAGCCCTGCGCTGCACTTCCATCTCTTCCCTCCGTCGCAGTGATCCAGATGTCAATGTACTGGGTGGAATTTAAACCAGACAGCTCCCACTGCAGATCGAGCTCGTTGCCGAACGAGTACTCGTAGACGAATGAGTCTATAGGGTCAACCAACGCTTCGTCTGGTGATTCCAAGTTGGACCAGGTCTTCTTCTGTGCATCGATGCAGAAGTGGAAAGGGTCCGCGTCTTCTGAATTATGCACACGCTGAACCGTAAACTTGGCCAAAGATTCCAAGTACGACGAGAGACGGTACGTGTCCTCTGATGAAGGACTACCGAATGCGGCATTATACCACACAGTCCCGAGAGCCATGGATTCCCAGGCTTCCAGATTCCTTTCCGCAACGATGAACGTGCCTCCAGGCAGAAGCAGCCTGTTCGCGGTCTCGACGATTTGTTGAGGGTTGGCCTTGTCGTCAGCGATATTGAAGAAGAGAGCAACGTCGAAAAGTTGATCTTCAATGGCGGATGAGTTGTCGCCTACTTTTACACTGATGTTTCGAACCATTCCTGATGCCACAGTCGGAAGTGTCTGCGCCGGGTGCTTGTTGTCGATGAAAAGATTGACGTGCAAGGTCGAGAATTCGCGGAAAATTTCCTCAATGCTGACTCGGAAGAAGTCGGATTTTACTGGAAAACGAGAGGTAAGGTGACAGCAAGCACACGCAGGAGAGTGAGCATACCATTGCTAGCAATGAGAACTTCGACGACCTTGGTGCCAGAAACGCTGATATGTTTGAGGGCGTCGCGCAACGAAGTCATGCTATAGGTGATAGCTTGTTCAAATTGTGGACCTTCCGAAGACGAAACCTTCTGAGACATCGTCAGCGAGTGATCCTTACACTGACTGTAGATGAACATGCCTTGTCTGTGCCAAAAGCTCAAGATAAGGAGCCAGTCTTTCGTCTGTCCAAAGGCAGGAGGAGACGGCCTACACAAGTGTTATTCATCAGTACACCATAGAATCAGATGATAGGTTCATCTTACTTCGTATTGACCGGTCTTTGCGCTCATCTTCATTCGAATGACATCTTGTCCAAAGTGGCATAGAGATCGGAGTGATCTACAGCCGTACAAGCGGTGGTCGGCTTGGGACGTTCTGATTGGAACGCGGGCTGGAAGGCAATTTGCAGAGGTCGAGCGGCGTCAGTTACAGGAGTAATGTGGTGCTTCGCGACCTCCAATCCAGCAAAGGTGCACAGACGAACACCCGAGTCGTCAACGAGGCAAATATCGTACACCATGCCATCTGAACATGAAGATTAATTAGGAGCAGAGGCGAAACCAAAGTTCTTCTCACCAGGTTTCCATTGCTTAAGCTCAATGTGAGCGTAAATGTGTGCAGGGAAATAATTCACTTTCAACGGCTGGTGAGCAATGATGGCGTCCACATGCGCAGGCAAGTAGTAAACGTTTGGATCGTAGTCGCCATGGAAAGGCTTGTACGCAGTCATCTGAATGCAAGCGTCCAAGATAGCAGGGTGGAGGTTGTACTTCCCATCACTAATAAAATTTGAGTCTCGTGATGAAATTGACGAAAACAACCTCTTACCTGGCCAAGAAGGCATCAGTGCCTTTGATCGATGCAAGGGCCTCGTTGACGCTGTAATACATGTTCGTGACCCTCTGGAAATGAGTCCCATAGGCCGAGAAATATGACAGAGAGGGGTAGAAACCTTTGGACTCGAAGTTAGAAACGACCTGCACAAACAAAAGTGGAGAAAGCTCACCAGATCCGATGTGTCCTGGGCACCTGTTCCTGACAGCCTCGATATCCAAAGCAGAGACGGCATGAGGCGTCTCGAACGACAAATACCCATCTGCGTGCAACCGGCCAGTCTACAATGAAAGAATGAGCCGTGGAACCCTAACGAATAAAAGTTCAAAAGAGAGAGACTGACATTGGAAGATGCATCCTTGCGTGACTTGGTGCTCGGAATAGACTTAACAGTCCAGTATGCTCCATCGAGCTGGATATCCACCTTGACTGGTTTCTCAGACGATAGAGACAAGATAGAACGCAGGTTGACGTTCATCAGAGTCGACGCGCCAAATTCAAACGCCTGATAAAACGATATCGTTAGAAATGGTATTTCCGAACCTAGCGAGATAGGAATATTAGCTTACCATCTCAAGGAAACCAGCAGCTGGCATGATGGGTTCCCCTCTGATAATATGTTCCGCCAGCGTTGGGTGCGAATCCTTGTTCATACGAAGGTATGCATGGTTCAGGGGGCCGCGAGTAGCCTCCATCTGCTTCTGCACGCCTGCCGTATCTGGATAAAGCGGGTACCTCTTCTTGACAAACGGATAGGCCGGTAAGGCCAGCTTGAAATCTGAGCATGTGCGCCCATTGAGAGCCACGAAATCGACGCAGTTATGGCCAGCAACAGTGACCTTTCCGCAAAGACGTAGAATATCCAAATGCTCTGTCGATCGCCCACCTCTCTTGGGACGCAGCACCGAATGAAGGACCGTCGATGTCTCCGACGCCATGCTGACGACGTAAGAAGAAAGGACTGGGTGAGGAGCGAACTCGACAAAGGTGGAACTTGGATGGGCAGCCCGGATTACCTCCATCGTCTGAGTGAAACGCACTGGCGAACGCGTGTTGCTCCAGAAATAGTCTGCGTCGAAGCTGCCTTCGTACAGTTCCCCAGTGAGGGTGGAATATGTGGCGACCTTAGGGACGTGAGGACCAGGATAACGTCTGAATAAGTCGTCCAAAGCAGCAGTGTACTCAGCCTTCGCTTTCTCCATCATCGACGAATGGAATGGAACCTTGGTCCGGATCTTGCGTGCAAAGAATCCTCGACCATCCGCCAAAGCAACAATAGCATCAACGGCAACCTCTTCTCCTGCAATGGCGACTGCAGAAGGAGAATTGAAGCAGGCAAGTTCAACAAGGGCGTCTTCGTGCTCCCTGCGATACTGGACTAGAATTTCGTCCATCACCTCGGGTGTGCATGACACAGCCGCCATAGTGCCTCCAAGCTTCTCAATTGCCGTAAACGACTGCCCTCGAATAATTGCCAGTTCGACAGCCATGGCTTTCGACGCAGCTCCTGAAGCATACAGGACCGCGGTCTCACCAGCAGAGTGGCCAACAATGGCATCAGGCTTCATGCCCAAGCTAACCAGAAGGTCGAAGAGCGCAATCTGGAAAATCGCAACCGACGGCAACACGAGGGCGATAGGCCAGATCTCTGGCAAACCTGGCGCAGAGGACTCGTCGAAAAGACCATAGTCGCTGATGATGGATTGACCAGTCACTCGGCGGAATACATCGTCCATCTCAACGATACTCTCGCGGAAGACAGGGAATTTTTCGAATAATTCTCGACCCACTATACATGACATTAGAATTCGATATAAAAGTACAAGGAATGAAATATGCTTACTGTCCTTGTGCTGCGGTCCTTGTCCGGAGAACACATAGATCAGCGAATTAATAATCCGCGGGAATGTTCTGGGGAGGAAATCCAGAGATCGTGGTCTCATTGACACCAGCGATGGCGAAAGACCTATACGTAGCTTGTTTCGAGCGTCGCCCAAGCACAGTCGAAAGCCCCGGCAGGTCTGACACATAATTTCCAAAACTGCTTTGAATACTTTCAGAAATCGATGTAGCGGCTCGTGCGGAAAGCCCGCCGGTCATAATCAGGAGAGGGCCTCGCGAATTCAGGCCAACACTCGCACCATTCACAAGCGGCTTGCGCCTCGGAGGTGATTCCAACACAACATGTCCATTAGATCCGCCGATGCCAGATCCCGCAATCGAGACCAGAGATTTATCACTGGACCGCACGGAAAGAGGAGTAGATTCCAAGGGAACCCTGAGACGATACTCATCCCACTTGATCCCTGGGTTCAAATGACGAATATTAACTTGAGGAGGAATCACCCCTTTGTCGAAAATCGAGATCACTTTCGACAGTGACGCAAGGAACGCTACAATTTCCGTATGGCTATGGGAAAAAAAACTCAGCGAACCTGCAAGTTGGCAGATGGGAAACACTTACCCAATATTGCCTTTCACACTTCCCACCACAAGCTCGTCTTCCCTGTGGAAGTGCTCTCCTACCCAATTAGCTTCCGTGGGATCTCCCTTCGCGGTGCCTGATCGCAATGTTGTTAGACGAAAAGGCACTGCACGTAAACGTCAGATGGATTTAGAATTACCTGTTGCATGAAGTTCGACATAGTCGACCTCGCGGGGGCTCCGACCAGCACGTTGGAAGGCTTGCACCATCGCATCACGTTGAGATTCGGCAACTGGAGCTCCAGGTGGTGCAGCTGAGCCAGTCGAATTGATAGCGGTTCCGAGTATCTAACACAAATTAAGCTACACCCAATAATATTCCTTGGAAACCATATACCGTCGCGTAAATATGATCTTGATCTCGAATAGCATCCGCAAGTGGTTTGATAACTACAACCGCGCAGCCTTCTGCTCTCGAAAACCTATCACAACATCAGCCTTGCCCCGGGTTGGTGTGAGAACACCAAGAGCACACATACCCATCTGCAGTACTATCGAAAGGCTTGCACTTGCCGTCTTTAGCAAGCAATGATCCCTGGCTATACGTAATCCAGTCGATGAAACTAAAAAAACATGTAAAATTAGACAAAAGACAAAACACTTTTACGCAAGTAAAGACTTACCGATGGTTTAATTGACATCCTCCGACTACAGCTGCCTCACAATCCCCATTTGCAATCGCTTGCACGGCAATATGCATCGCCGTGAGCGTAGAGCTACACGCTGTGTCCATTGGGACAGAAGGACCGATGAGATCCAAATGATTGGAGAGGCGGTTGGCAATCATCGAAGGGTAACCGGCGAATGAACCCCGCGCTTCAAATTCATCCTTTGGAAATTAGTGAGACAACGACATTCAATGGAAATTTCAAATGATGCACACCGGCTCGGAAACATTGCCCATTTCAATTGAAGTGCCGGAGGTGAAGCAACCAACGTTCTTCATTCTGTAGTCGATCCCAGAATCGAGAAGTGCCAGGAAAGCATTTTCAAGCAGCTTCCTAGTAGCAGGCGCCATGGTCGACGCGTCCTTGGAAGAGATACCGAATTCAACATTGTCGAAAGTATCAATGTCCTTGAGAAAAGCGCCTTGTTGACGTGAATCTTGCCAGCGCCAGGACCCTTCCATCTGAAGCAACGAAGAAAAGATCAGCTTCGCTGAAGAACTAAAGCGTAGAGAAGCGACGCACGCTTCAACATTAAACCTATCTGACGGTATTTCCTCGTACGCTTCACCCGACGACAACAAAAATCGAAGAAAGTTTTATGGTCCAAGTTCTCTGTGGAGTAACCACCGCTTGGTAGCTCGACAGACACGCCCACCTGGAAAGAGAAAATGGGTCATCAGGCGACCAGAACGCGTCGAACAGCTTACTATTGCAATGGGAGACGACATGCTTGAGCTCAGTGAGCAATGTCGAGGGTTTTGGTCATAAATCTACTCCGCGTGGAGATACTTATATGCCGGAATCTATTGAGAGAATCTTTGCTCCGAGCCATTGTTGGCAAGTAGACGTATCCCAGAAATGTTTCGTACAAGTCCGGCCCAGTAAGGGGTGAATTGACGGACAATCAGAGTTATGATCGTGGTAAGGAATAAAGTGTTCGACTCAATCGGGCTGACCCGGTTGTTGACGCGTTGTTGACCAGCGTTACGTAACGCAATCCGGGGTCCCTCCTCCCTTTTATTGTTCTATTTTTTGACTTGCTTTTGGACCATCAATATCAAATTTGACGCCGAGACGAGGTCATTTACGAACTCATCTTTTGTTCTCATCGGCCCAAAGGTAAGTATCAAGAGCCATCCATTCAACTGGCGTATGAATTCATTTATTTCTTAACACGAGCCTCCAATAATTTTGGTCATGACCCTAGTGGCCCATTAGCGTGGTGAACCCCATCCCTGATCTATTCCCAACTGGGTGAGCGGCGGTGGTGCAACGCTTTTTTTGGACCTCTGATATTTAAAGTTGCTACCCGAGGGCAAATCCACGTCAACCCAACGATGTCAGTTTTTTCCTGATTCGTCGTACTTAACAGTGTAGTACTTAGCCGTGGAAGCTCCGATCTCACGTTGATTAAAAGGCACGCGCTCAGTAACCTCGAATGGTATTTTAAAAGCAGGCAGACTTTCTCTTCGCAGGCTCTTGCGAATATCTATCATTCTATCTACCCGATCCGATCTTCCCGCCTGCTTCCAATCCAGTGCTCTCTGACTTGGGCTACCAGGGCACCTGAATTCTGAATCTAGGCAACCAATCTCCACTATGGAAGAGCAGAAAATCATGCGCTGCATTGTGACGACTGGCGATGGAAAATTTGAACTCAGGCGGTTGCCCATTCCGTCGCCAGGTCCGAACGAAATTCTCGTCAAAGTCGAAGCCTGCGCCCAGAATCACACAGATTGTAACGCCCGCTTTGCCCATCTCACATCAATTTGCTGATACTTTTACGGTCGTCCATGAAACAGGGAAGTCGATCACTTTATTCAAGCGACCCGGTAACATCATGGGCTCAGACTTTGCTGGAACTGTTGTTGCGCTCGGTTCTGCGATCCCATCTGAGTTGCGCAAGGTGGGACAAAGAGTTGCAGGGGCAGTCCGTGGAAGTATGTAGATTTTTTGATCTTCACTAGTAGATCGCGCTTTGTCCTCACGTCATTTAAAGATATCAATCCAAACGGTGCTTTTGCTGAGTTTTTGGTCGCGGATCCAGCACTGGTGTTTACCCTCCCCCCTGACGTGCCTTTTGAGATCGCAGCACAGCTTGGTGTCTCTTGCTACGCGGCCTGTCAGGCTCTATACCAGACATTGGATCTCCCGACGCCCCTACAACCGGCTACCACCCCTGAAGATATCCTAATATGGTCCGGGTCGTCTTCTATGGGCCAATATACGGTTCAATTCGCCAAATTGTCCGGCCTGCGTGTCATTTCCACTGCTTCACCCAGAAATTTTGAGTTGGTCCGGTCACTCGGCGCTGAAGAAGTCTTGGACTACGCTGACTCCAAGACCCCGAAAAAAATATTTTCTGCTACAGCAGGGAAATTGCGCCTGGCCGTTGATTGCATCAGTGACGGGATGACTCCTGTTCAAGTAAGCGGATCTCTAAGTAAAGCAGGCGGGACCGTTGTCACCGTCCTTCCTTATGAAAGCAAGAAGAAAGGCGTCAAGACGGAACTTATCCTCGTGTACTCTATGTGGGGGGAGGTATGTCCGATTTATTCATCAGATGACATTGTCTTCTTTGCTCATAGTCATCTGCTGCCACAGGATGTCGAACATCCAATCCAGCTCAAAGGTAACCCTCAACATTACGAAAACGCTACCATGTACAACAGCATGATATCAGAAATGCTGGCCAAAAATATGTTGAAGTTCGGTGCTATCAAAGTGTTCCCAAACGGCCTGGCGAGCGTGCAGGATGGCATGGAATACATGATGTCCGGAAAGGTACGCTAATTTAGTTTCGATTTTGAACACTTTGCAACAAAATGATTTGGATTTACCTTGTTAGATTCACGCGGAGAAGATAATCTACAAAATCTCTGATACGCCTGATGTATTCTAATAGGAAACCTGATCCTGTCGCATAGTTTCTAATAAAAACCAGATAAATAGCGCTTTAGTTTCTGATCGAACACTTAATGTGAATCTGTAAGAACGATTTGCACGATATTTTTATTACCAGCTACAAACTTCCAGTGCTCCATACATGCTACACACATTTTACCTCCCAGGAGTGTAAGCACAGAGAACGTCGGACATCTCGTTTTCAACGTATCAATCACAAATATCCTCTATCCCATCTACATGATGAGAAGTTGTCGGACAAATGACAAAGCACTCTGCAGGCACTCGGTGCTCGGTGATCATTACCTAGAAAGTCAATAAAGATAGCTTATAACCTACAGAGCAATTCTCAAGGTAAATATATCATATTCATGTGGAGTCGCCGGGGTCGCCGTTACTTGCACAGTCAAGTAAATAATGAAATACGATTGATAATATATGAAGTACATTACCCCCCATGATGATAAGTTTGCATATTTAGGTGGGGGATGGGATAATCAGAGAGCAGGGCCTTGTCTGCCTCCTCAAAGGAGGCGGCGATGCGCGATACGTAGAACACTGAATGTTAAACATCGAGTATAGCGCTTTTGTATCAGACCATTCCATGACTCTTTGTATATCCTCCACTATCCTTGTCAGTGTCGTAGTCGTGCTCGATGGTCTTCGTGATCTCAACACCATTAACCTCAAGGCGATGTTCCGGAATGACCGACCTCGTGTGACCGTTTCGCCGGATAGAAAGGGGGATGACTGAGGCTGGGTTTCCAGACGAGGTAGCAGCCTCCCCTCTGAAGATACCGAACTTGGTGTTCCTGAACACTCGACAGGCCATGATGTTCATCAAGGTGATGTTCGGCACGGTGAACATAGTTCGGTAGGTAATGGGGACGGTACCGATGTAAAGCATGATCACTGTCATTAAATTGGTGGTGACGGTCGTTCTACAAAGCGTTAGTTTAAATGAAGCAATGATAACAAGGTACAAGGAATGAATATACGCACAGATAATATATTTGCCCATCTTGGAAAAGCGTCTTCGAAAATGCTGGCAGATAAGCGCCTGATAAGACGGTCTTTACTCCTGACTTGAGGTTCAAGTCGACGTGGGTGTTTGTCATGAGGCGGAATGAAATGGCGAGGAAAACGAGGGTATCGTTAACAAGGGGTATAATGGCTGCTGATTGAACGTAGTTTCTAAGGAAGCATTGAGGCAGTAATCTGTTGGACCTATGTTGATTCCCGTAACACCTCGAGTAACTGTAATGCATCCTCCAAGGACAGCAAGCCACGTAAAGGCGAAGAAGGCAATCACATATTTGTTACCGTCGAAAACAGCTCGAACGCGGAAAAAGAAAAGGAGTGACGTTGCCGGGATGGCAATTGGGAATAACGCGCAGACGATTTTTTCGAACCTGGGACAATTTCCTGCCCGAGCAGCTAGCAAACAGAAATGGAGAATGGGTAATTAGGACTCAAATTGACAAATTTTCTAAATGGGTTGCTTACTTTCAAAGATCGTGCTTGCAAGTACATACGCTAGGGAACCGAGACTGTTGTTCTGTCATAAGGCACAGCGTACTCTTATTGTTCTCTGAAACTCACCGAGAAATAAAGTATGCAACCGTGGGCATGCCGATACGGTGTTGTGTTAATAACCTGAAGTCCCCGTCCAGGTTATTCAAGATGTCCCATACCAGAACCTGAATCGAGTAAGGGTCGTAATTTTGGACAGACCTGAAACCACTCACCCCGAGAGAACCCACGAGAATATAGCTCGCTATTGTAACCTGGTATGCAATGTCGGGAGGTAAAAAGGCCATAGGCGCAAGAGGGTTTGGCAGCTGGGCTGTAGCGTTGTCTGCCATGGTGTAGACGAACAAGAAAGTGGACCGCTCAAGTTTCAAATTTTTCACTGCAAACCTATATAATTTAGTAAGGCTGTCAACAAGCGACTTCCCCGAAGGTAAAAAACAAGTAGAAGGCCGCAATTGGATGGCGGTTGAGCTAAGCTGTCGCGAATCCCTTTTGAATGCCAACAAATGGACAGCTCATATGATGAGAAGGATCCGCTTCTCCACGCTTATGCCGTATCGCTTGCACGATAGGGACAAAGCTACAAGGCATTCTGGACAATTTCTGGTCATCCCTGACAAGTCGCGGCCAGGGTCAGCCCATATAGAACTATAGAGGCCGTATTGCTCAATAACCCCGATAAGCGCAGAAGCCAGTACAAGCAATTGGACGGGTATGCCACAAATTCACTCAGCTTTAATCAAAAGAAGTTACTTCAATGGGCTTATTTCCGAGTGAACATTAAGAATTTGAGGCGTTTCGATTGAACAGCTTTGGCAGTGAGCTCGTAAGATTTGCAGAAACGGGAGTCGTGAGAGACCGGAGTATACGGAGAAAAGCGAGTATGACGGTATCATTCTTTCTCGGCTGTTCTGCACCTGGTAGAAGCACTTCTCTTGGACCCTTCAAATTCTACTTCTTCAAACTGGATTTTCAACGGAAAAGAGGACCTGGTGAGTGTAAGAGTTCTGCAATTTCAGAGTACTAGACCAGCAAGTAGCCGTCCGAACCACATTTTGATCATGATACCTAGACTACGGCGTAGTCCAAACATCGGGCATAATATTACCCCTTAAAAGCGGCGGAAATGAACAAAATCTGCGGCTTTGACATCCCCTTTCAAATTTTATCCGATTTTTTTAAAGAACGACTCCTTTGGGAGCGGCGCTAGCTACGTTTTCTGCAGTGATACGGATGATTTGAGCCTTGACTAGTTCATGGTTGTCATAGACTCTTCGAAGCTCACGGATGCAATGCCATGGAAATGTAAATAGTTGGAGTGTGAACTGAGCACAGCGTGTTCATTGTTCAGAAAAATGTCCGAAATTCGTCCCCATTAGTAGCCCAACCACATATTTAGAAACCTCCGTAGCAAGCGGTCGGCCAGGCTAAATACTAATCATCGTGTGTTGATCGTTAGCGGTTGTTGATCAAAAATGACTGATTGTAAGTATACCATGTAAAAGTTGTCACTGCTGTTCAGACCATGCATGCAACCTGCAGAAGTATCTTACGTACCCATGTGAGTTCTGAAGTCAACCGTCATTATTATTTTCACAACGTCAATCGTGACGATTGTATTACAAAGTCAACGAAAGTAAAGTACTGGGGGCACAATCAAATGAGTAAAGAGGTGCCAGTTATAGTTGTATCACAACTCAGGGAGCAGCCACAATAATCTCTTCAGTTTCAGTAACCTGGTCAGCTGCATCGACCTTAATAAGGCCAAGTTCGCCACGTTTGACGTTTGCCTTGTACCCAAGAACGGGGTTGCGCCCCATGTAAGTAGCCTCGACATCGTCGCTGAAGACCTTCAAGGCGTCGAACTTCTTCAAGACGCGCTCACCGACTTCGTCACCCTTGGCGAGCTCGTCGATCTTTTGCTTGCCGAGGACTGGGGCCTGCATTTTAATGAGGTCGACTCCGTAGCGCTGCCTGGCAGAGTGGATGTCGTCCTCATTGACGTTGGGGTCGAAGAAGCTTTGACAAATATCCATGATGTCCTGAACCTGAGTATCGGTCAACTTCTTCTGGCTGTCAGCCAAGCCGAAGATAACTGAAGAGCCACAAAGTAAGAAAATAGATCAAAATGTCTGAATCGCTAGTACGTACCGGGACGGAACATGTCGAAAGCCTCGTCGAAGTTCTCCGCGTCCGCGTCGCTGAGAACGGACGTAGATTGCAAGTGCATTTGCTTGTAGGCGCTCAGGACAACAACCAGGAACCTGCACACGTGGTAAGTACGGATTAAGAGTAACCGCTACAAACGTACCTTGTGTGCGCAACGCCGATCTTAGCATCGTGCCAGGCCTGAGCGGCAGACTCATCCACTTGCCCCTTGATCGAGGCGCAGATGGTGGCGGAAGCAGCTAGTGCTCCGGTCATCCCGATATGGACACCAGAAGAGAAGAAAGGATCGACGAAGTCTATTTTTGAAATACTTAGAATCAATGTCGAAAACGCAGTGGAACCAAACTTACTTGCAGCATCGCCAATGATACGGAAGTGATCCCCAGAGTAACGAGTAGCTGAGTAACTGAAATCCGATGCGCTCTTGGTCGAACCAGAATGAAGAGCCCTTGTCGCCAATGAGTTCCCTGACACCAGGGACGTATTGGAGCTGGTCGAGGTAATGTTCAGTAAGAGTGGGCTTGGTACCGTCAGCCTTCAAGATTGCTTTCTTCTTGTTGGAAGTGGTCTGGTGCATGACGATACCGACAGAGGTCGTACCGTCGTGGAGAGGGATGATCCAAGCCCAACCACTCTCGTCTTAAAGATAAATCAGCTCGGGAATGATGGAAATATCAGAATTGCACACCAACCTCTGAGAGCCTCAAACCAAGCAGAGTTGGCCTTTTTAGTTCCAACACCATAACGATTAACGTCCTTCCAGTAGCCCCAGACAGCGACATTGCGAAGATTTTCCCGCATAACACGGTTGTTGAGATACTTAGTCGACATGACACCAGCCCTGCCCGACGCATCGACGAGCCAATCGAATTCAATTTTGCCGGAGGAACCGTCCTTCTTAGACCAGGTGGCAGAGATGGGGCGAGATGTTTGGGGATCGCCGTTGCCCTCGAACTGGATTTCCTCAGCCTTTGTCTCCTCGAAAACCTTGACTCCTTCCTTCTGCGCATGACGGAGCAGTAACTCGTCCATTTCAGAACGGATCTACTTGAAATAAACGTGGTGGCCAAATTTTGTTGTAACAAGATACTTACCACGTTCCAAGTCGCATATCCAGGTCCCAAAGCGGTGAAATCGGTCCCTATATGTCATGAAGTTAATTCGAGGCGACATGAACCATAGACTATGATAGACGTACAACTCTCGCGAAGATGAGGGACGAGCTTGAAGCAAGCTCCGGGCTGGAATGCTGATAAGGTGATGTATTCGAAGTATTAGAGGATGGTGCAAACCTTCGGTAAAAAGCCATGCTTAACGAACTCGTCTTCGAGGCCCATAAAATTCAGATAGTTACGAAGAGAGGGAAGCATCGACTCTCCAACATGGTACCTACAAAGATTTGAGACGAAATCGCAGGAAGGAAAAAACGAAAACAAACCTAGGGAACTTCGACGATTCGAAGAGAGTGACATCGTGGCCTTCACGACGAAGGATGGTAGCAGCAGAACTACCAGCGGGTCCACCGCCGATAACGAGGACGGTGGTTTTCTTCGGCTAGCGAGATGGGATATGTCAGGCGTTCGCAGAACGATTAGAGACGCGCTCACCACAGAGGTGGTTGTGTCAGACATTGCAGAAAAGAAGTAGTCGACTTTGAGTGAAAATCAGGGAACCTGATGGTCGAATGAACGAAAAACGTGCGCTTCATATAGTCTGCGCAGATGGCCTCGCCTCAACTTAGAATACGATCAACGTTAATTTTCACAATCATTCAAAGTCAGGGTAACGAAATCGGAAGCTCTCACATTGTTGTTTGTCGCCTCACATGAAACCCAGCTCCGCAGAAATGGAGATCTTGTAAATTGAATGATCTAGCGAAGGTCGTTTGATTCCTACGTGAGCCGCCATGCGATCCCGGATTTGGGCTTGACTCATTGATGTCAATATATCTCGGACCGACGAAAACAACAATAAGTTATTGTTTTGCGCATATTCAGGCCGTATCAATGGCTGGCCCTGGCATATCCCAGGCATTTTCTTCCACATATCGGGTAGGACTTCGACTTTCCTGGACGGCGTTATGGTCTAGTGAGGGTCAATGACTATTTTGTTGTGACCACCTCGGTTAGATGTCTGAAAATAGAAAGGCCAAGCACAGCACCCCGCTTTTACCAGAGTGGCAGGGGTCCGCTGCTGAAAAGTTTTGTCCCTTTTCTTGACTGGAGCTGCAGAGATCAAACCGTTGCTCTTTCCCAGCTGTTTCACGCTGGCAATATGTTGAAAGATGGTGCGCCAAATTCTAACTGTTTTTCCGTCTGTCGACTTGGCTGAAGTCTGAGCTCATGAGAAGAGATAATAACTCATGAGAATATATTCTCCTTGCTACACAAATAACTGTGTTCCATTCGGAGCCTCGGAGGTGTCCTTCCCACATGAAATCTTCTATGTTATGCACTTGGGGTTGAAAGCCTTCCATTTTCTCATCGACATATTATTAGAGAAGTTGCCATGAACCTCATGTACGCAGCTGGCGTTTCAGCCTTCACTCCCAGGTTTTCGTTTCTCGTCTCTCCCTGTATGCTCCCTGGGCTTTTAGCCAGCCATGGACAACACCAGAGCGTCATCGGTAACAGCGCTTGACAAGAGCTGTAAGGATAATACTGTCAAGGACTTCTCTACTTTGAAGGACTTGTCGAAGTCAAGGAAAATTCTCGTCTTGATTGTCCTTTGCTCAGCTCTTTTCCTCGACACGTTCAACAATTCCTCACTATTTGCGGCCATCCCTCCTATTGCACTTCAACTCAATATTCCTGACAGTCAAAGTGTCTGGTTGCTTGGTGCATACCAGTTAACATTTGCCGCCCTTCTTCTTGTGGTAAGTCCCTAAATGGTATGCGTAATTTTTACTAATTGCCTTGTTGGATGAATAGAGTGGACGTGTGAGCGACTTGTACAACCCGAGTAAGGCTTTCTTTCTGAGTGTTACGACAAATTTCTAATCATATTTCAGAATGGGTTTTCCTGATTGGTGCAGCGATGATGGGGATATTCGCCCTCGTCGCTGGCTTCATCAGGAGTAAGATACCCCTCATTGTCTTACGGGCACTTATGGGTGCAGGTAGCTAGTTTCCACTTTTTATCTGATCTAATGACTTAGAGTAATACCCAGGGGGAGCATTGACGATTCCTTCTGCTCAGCATCTCATCGTCCATATGTTCCCAAATCCAGATGAGCAGGCAAAGGCTATTGCGATCTTTGGTGGTATGGGCGGCATTGGTATTGGTAAAGACTGTCTATTCTCTCTTTTTTGAAGAAATTAACCCATTAAATATACAGTTCTTGGGCTGATCATTGGTGCTCTCTTTGTTTCCTTCGTCTCTTGGCCCTGGGTATTTTACTTCAGCGCCATCGTTTCCGCCTGCATCACTTTGTCTATTTTCGTCCTTGTCCCAAATGTTTCTCGAAGCGCAGCTAAAAATGCAGAGACCGGCAAATCGAACAGATTCAAACGGCTTGACCTGATTGGCGTCGCCTTCTTTACTGGTCGGTTATTTTGTTTCTGAGAGACTAATCGTTGACTTAATTCCATAAATTGTTAGCCGCTTTGATTCTCTTCATTTTCGCCGTCACCACAGGCTCTGTCGAAGGATGGCGGCTGGCTGAAGTAATCGCCCCGCTAATAATCTCTGCCCTCTTAATGGTAATATTCTTTATATGGGAAGCCTATTTGCCTGAGTGGTATGCATCTTTGTGGGTCCATCTCGCTTAATTAAACGTGCATTTCCCCTTACGCGCCTGACAGACCTCCAAAGATCTGGCGATATGACAATGTCGTCATTCTGACTGCCATTTCCCTTGTTCCCTTCATGTGGTGGGGCTCCATCTTCCCTCTTTTCTCATGGGTATGGGAGGTTGTTTATGGATGGTCGGCGATCAAAACAGCGGTTCATTTGTGGGTCCATATTTCGCTAAAGCTAAACCGAACGAGGTCTAATTCTGTCAATCGGCAATCTTCTCGCTAGCTTGCCAGTTGCCCTTGGTATCTTTCCAGCGCTGCCGCTTGCCGCTGTCTTACAGTCGAAAATCCGGATCAAATGGGTCATTTTCCTGGGCTTCGTCCTGCTTCTTACGGGTACCATCCTTCTTCCGTTCGGTAATTCAGAGGCGCGCTATTGGCGCTTCGTCTTCCCAGGTTTCCTGCTCGGAACAGCAGGCGCTGCCATCATTTACGCGACTACAAAGTAAGCATTTTGACGCGCCATGTGTGCAACATTTATTCACCGTTTATTTAAGCATTGCTTTACTGGCGAACACGCCTCCCGAGGTTTCGGGTATCGTTTCTGCTGTCTTCGTTTCCGTTTTACAGACAGGCGGTGCCACGGGGCTTGCCATAGTGACGTCCATTCAGACGAGCGTTCAAGTTAAGCATGGCGGGCCCACAGGATTCCAAGGTCGCGCTGCTGGGTTGTGGTTCCTTGTGGCATTTATCGGTTTGATGATGTGTTTCTTCGTTGTTTTCACGAAGGATATCGGACCAGCTCAAGGCGCTCTGACCCAGCAGGATGTGGAGGCTTCACAGGAGGACTCACAACATGGAGAAAAAGAGAATGTTGACGCAGTACAGTAGTAATTCAATCCTTGACACAAGTTTTTCTGTTTTAGATTAGGACCTTTTAGTTACTGCGACTTTGTAATATCTACATTTCTATAACATTGTATTCAACATGTACAACCATGATGCTGGAATGAACTTCAGACCTCGGTTAAAGCTTTACGGCCACCAACTTGTTAGACTACTTCCACATTTCTTATCCCATTCATCAAATTTAATTTAGTTGAACACAGAGAGTACTGGTATATCAATTTTGAACCGTATGTCGATTTCTAAGCGAGCAACCCTTTACTGAGGATTGAACAAGTGACACTAACTCAATTGAATTCCGATTAATCGAACAGGTCCAGCGGCCACAAGAATACTGCATTATCGAAGGGGGACAAACGAGTGACATTGATTAAGCTTATGATAAGTTAAGGTCGGATAAGGTAGCGCAAAATGGTTCAAATTATACTAGTTATCTACTCAATAGTGTACTGGACATCACTGAGCAAGGAAGTTGCTTGCGGCGACCTGGGCCTCAATCGGACGGGGAAAGATTCGGGGAAACTAAGGATATCAAAAGAAATCCGTCAGGAAAGGACATTGCGACAACGAAACCAATGAAACAACGTACGTGATAGTCCCGGGTGTGTAGGCGTATTTTGGAATGACTTCCTTGCCGTTGGCGTCGAGACCAGGAAGGATGTCGCAGGTTGCGAGGGTCGTAGCGATGATAGAGAACAGAGTACCTTCAGCGAAATGCATTCCAGGGCAGATACGTCGCCCAAAGCCAAATGAAAGGGTAACCTTGAACATCTCCTCATCGCTGCCGTTGTACCGCTCGGGAATGAACTGCATGGGATTGGGGTAGATTTCAGGGTCATGAAGCATGTGCCTAGAAATTTTCCATCAGTACGTAAACGTCATCAAGGTCGATATGGTTCAATACCATGCGTTGGGCATGATCAATGTGCCCTTAGGAATTTCGTAGCCCTCGAAAATATCATCCTCGCTAGTCGCGTGGGGAATTCCTAGACGGGATAAGGTTAATGGCGGACTTGATTGTTTCCAAGACCACTAACCAAGAGGGATAGCAGGACTCCATCGGAACACTTCAGCCATAATGCTTCTGATGTACGGCAAGTTGGGTTTATCGGCGAGGGTAGGCAAGCGATCTTTGCCAACGACGGCGTCCAGTTCGGCCTGGGCTTTCGCTTGGATTTGGGGGTTTAAAATCATAGCCATGAAGAAAGACAACGCAGAGGACATGTTCTGGACGATCATGTTAACATTTCTTCAGGTCCGACAGGGCGCGGGATACACTCACAGTATCCAGACCACCACCCATAACACTAGACGCGGCCCAAACAATCTTCATTTCATCGTCGTGAGTCAACTTTCCTCCAGCTTCATTGATGTAAGTTCCACAGAGATTGGGCATTAAAGTCTTGCCAGTGTCCTGAACAGATGGTATATTTAATGAGCTACCATGGCAAGCCTCTGCACTAAAGGACGTTACCCACCATGTTCTTCTTGCACCATTCATAAGGATTCCAAGACGCGTCCCAGACGATCTGACGCCACTTCTTAGCAGTTTGTAAGAATCCGGCACCAGGCATCCAAGCGGGTAGGTGTTTAACTACGGCCGATGTTAGTCGGGTTAATACGACCAGAGGAAAAAAGAAGCTTACGAGCTGGGATGAAGTCCACCATGAAGTTTCCAGGGGTGGTAGATATACCGAAATTGACCATTGCTTGTAACGGAGTTGTCAAGAAAGGATCGTCGGGCGTTTGGATATAATGTCCATAAGTAACACGAATAATGATAATACCAATGCGCCTGCCAGAAATGAGACGACGGAAAACATAATAAATGACAAGAACTTACAACTTGATCTGCTCGACCAGCGAGCTGGAGTCTTTCAGCAAGTTGCGAACGAGGATAGCGGCTTCCTTCTCCTGCAAAGAATAGTATTTGGGTGTGCTGCTCAAACTGAAATCTTGGGCAATAAGACGCCTTTGTTTGCGCCAGTTCTCTCCGTACGGTTGAAGCACGAAGGTTTCATCGTAGCCAACACTGCATGAAACAGAATTCAGGGCTATGTACCTTACCGGGATTGGCGTACTTACAGATCGCCAGCCATAACCTTGAATCGAAAGTTAGCGCCACGTATTATAAATGATCAGGAGGACTAACGAAGCGGGGTCTATCGGAGTAGATCGCGGAGCGTTTATCCAAGAGCTCCTTTGCGACTCTCGTAGAGTTGATGATGAGGATAGGTTGACCAAGGATGTTTACTTGGATAATATCACCTAAAACGACGCAATACATTAGCAACTGAGCACCATTCAGAGGTCAATGAACACACCATAAGTCTTCCCCCACTCAGAGAACGCCATCCAAGGCATCTCCACCGGCATTTGAAGCACATTTCCAATGATAGGCAGACCGCGGGGGCCAGGAGGGAGGTGCTTGCTGCGCTTCTTCGACGACAAGGCATAGTAAAAGACCAGACCGCCGATAGCGGCGGCGGCCAAAACAGAAGAACGAGGGAGGATGTCCATTGTAATAACAGCGACAACGGCGGGGGAAGGTGTGCTAAGTCTTTCAGCTGTTCGAAACCTGTCAATAAATAACGCCCTTCAGGGTTTGTCTTGGATTAGGCGAAGCCCCACTTGTGACTAGTAATGTAGGTTCTCCGACCCCGAATGTGCAAGACCTGTCATAATATTTTGATGATCTTCCTTGAGCAGGAGCGGCGAGGACGAAATCCTTCCCACACAGCTTACAAACCTGCATCCATCAGACCTTTTTCGGGATCTCGCTTGCAAAAATTTTCCATCACTGCCCACCCAGGCGGCCTCGGGCCAACGCATCATCCTCACAAAGAGCCAACCATTCGGGATTGCTTCGCGAATCAAGAATCTGCTTTTGCAGGGGGGAAGGCCTAGAGGAGTTATTTTCGGACAGTAAAACGCGCACGATCAGCTTAAAGCATGCCCTGACGAGCAGAGGGCGGAGAAAGGCAGGTTCAGAACCATTAGAAGCGTAGCCTGTATTCTCCTGGGATTTGCTTTCATTCAGAAGGTCATTCATTCATACTCATTGACTTCAGAAGGCAAAATAATAAACATACGAGGGAAACGATGTGTTTGGCCAGCAGGTCTGCGTAGATCAGGTGGGTCGTGTGGGGGCTTAATTTAGTAGCTAGACAATTTCATCACTGAAATCATACACATTCTTATCTTGCCCCAAAGAATTATATTGCCCGTCCAATTCACGTACAAAAGAAGGGAACACTCTAGTGGGATGTGCACACACCTTCGCAGATCAGCCAGATCTGGAAGAACCAACGTGGGGGTGTTGAGCGAACTGCAGAGCTGAAAATCGCGAGTAAGTAGCACAGAGAAATTGAGGAACGCAGCAGGACGTCGAAAGCATGCATCACGAGGGTGGCGCTGGGCTGTGCGCTTCATTGTTCGCCCACAAAGTAGTCTACAAGCCGCCACTCAACGCCCATGAGGCAGAAAATGTGCCCACAGTGGAAGAAGCAGCGCTTCCAGAGCTGAGGAGAACAAGATAAGCCTGACGCGCCGAATCTTAAGATAGGGAGGAGCCGAGCCGACGACGGTGAAAGAGATATGCTAGTCCTAATCGATTATCTTGTCAGGGACAGGGACCAGTAGAATTGCAAATCCTTGGAGCACGAGTGCACGCCTGACACTTTGAGGGTGATGTTGGTGGTCTTGTGGTCTTGAGGCTTTGAAGAGTGCACTGGTGAAGACTGTTGAGAATTGGGAACAAATTTATCACATTAGATTCAACGGACGCGCAGAGAGTTGATCATGAGTGAGCAAAGGGAAGCGAACACATACAGTTTAAAGCTTAAATTTAAGTTTAATCTCCGATTGAACTTCGGGGTGTGCCTTTTCCTGTTCTCCGCCGATTTCTAGCACTGCCAGTTTGGTGTTTAACTTGTCCTTAACCGCTCACGCCACATTTAAAAAACTAAGCAACTCTTAGTCTAGGAGCATAATTCGTACCCAGATACATAAGCTTCTTCAGGTCAAATCCTGCCAATCGTTCCCGGGGCTCCCATGTAGCGGTTCTTCTTCGGCCTAATTGGTTTAACAAATACTTCCAGACTTTAGGCTCGGGACCCTTAGACTCTCTCCCATCTGTCTGTGGTGACCCTATATCTGTCATATCTTTCTTCTGACCGATAATCACTGTCTTACCGCTTGCTACTTTCTTCCTCCTATAGCGATACTTAATTCGAGCTCCATCGCTTACTATTGGGCTGCAGCCTGCTGGATTTCAGACCAACGAACAGTTCATTCTGGCATTCATGTTCCATACAATAGCTATAGTTTGTCTTCAGCTCAACTATTTTACCACTCAACATCTTACGTTCGTCCTTACCAACTCGCTCGAATGACAGGCAGCGATTCTTGGAACTTCAACGCATACATAAGGCAATTTTAGAAACTAACCATCCATGCAAACCCTAAACTCACAGAGAGCCTTAAATTTTTTTTCGTCGACTTTCTAGTCGATAACCACTGTCTTAACTCTTACCGCTTACCGCTTGCTGGTTCTGAGTTTCTTTTTGCTGTTCATGCGCGAACAGTCCGTTCTGATCTGTGGATCCTGGTCTGGCCTTCGTAGAATCGCAAAGTTTTCACTGGAACACTGGTGTGCATTTTTAGGAACTCACCATCCATTCGGCCACGGGCTTCCCTTGCCAGTCAGTCACTGTCTATCCATCCTGTGTCAGACGCCGTCTTTGGGTTCCAGTTCGAATTTCTATTTCTCTATCGTTGATTCGCGACTAATATTTATAGTAGCTGCGCACTGCGTAGTTGACTAGTCGTCATGGACGATGGGGGTGGTTTAACGGCGTTTACTAACGCGTGCACAACAATGACGCGTTGAAGCCTGTTGAAGCAGTGCCATTGAGTATTACATGTATTCCAGCAATCGGGTGACGAGATCCACGACTACTCGGATTACTTACATCGAGCAACAAAAAAAAAAAAGGATTCGTAACCATGTTACAACCATGTTACATCCCTAAGAGTTATAGAACTAGAGTTAGAATGTATTACTAGCCTGTTTATGGATTTCCTTCAGCTCGTCAATCTGTCACTTGCCGAAAGATGGACAGACTGGGGAAAGTCATGGGCTGCTTTTACATTGTCTCTGACGACCGCGGGTCGTCCCCTACAATTGTTGCTTTCTTGAGTACTAGTCATACGCCAGTACAGAGATACATATACTCCAGAACAGTTTCCAATATTACTTCGTCGATCAACGCAAGTCTGTTCCCATTAAAATTCTGAATCTATAGCTTTGACTGGATTTACTGATAATGAAAAGATTATCATTCAAAGCACCGAGGGGTTCACTCGACGTCTACTTGAAATTTAAATTTAAATAGATTACCCTTCTACGAAAACGACGACGACAAAACATAAACCACCCTCGTCCCCATCCTCACCAACCTACTCAAATGCTCCCGCGTCCACTCCCAATCCCTAGCGCGCCCATTACTTCCAACAGGGACGATTATCGTCCATGGGCTCTTATCTGACCCATCTCCACCTCCAAGCTCCGTAGGCGCGCGCGCAGGAGCATGAGCAGGTGTAGGTGTAGGTGCAGGCTCGGTAAGAGCGCAGTGGAAAGGGTACGTAGCTAGGATAGGGTCGACGTATACGAACGAGTGGCCGACTGTCTTACGAGGGGAGGGAGGGGAGGGGTGGTCGTTGTCGATGTGGATGTGGTCTGTGTCGGTGTGGTCTGTGTCGGTGTGGTCTGTGTCGTCCTCGGTATCTGATAAGGCAGGCATAGAGAGCCTCGTCTCATGAATTCGGATTTTACGAGTTGAGGGTATAAAATGACATTTCACATCTGCGAATTTCCACAGATGGAGGCGGAGGAGTTGAAGATGTTTCGTGTATTTGAGACTGAAGAGGGGTTCTGCTCCGTCTGTAGGATGTATTGAGTATTAAGTAAGTAATATAAAAAAGGATTTAGGTCGCTAGTAAAGTGTAAAAGGAGACGACACACCTTGAGGTTTAGGATAAGCATGCTCATGGCGTAATCCCAAATACCGCAGTGTAGACCCCAGCCTCTTTAAAAGCGTGTTTAGATGCTCAGTATAAGAAACCTCTCCCCATTTAAACTTCAAAAACAGAGTTCGCACGGGGGGCAGCTCAGGGAGGGAGACTAACCACGGCAGGAGGTGCCACAGCCCCAGCTCCACCACCCTTAGGGCCTTCAACGAGAGAGGGAGACGACAGCCCCGCGGGAAAACTTGGGAATCTCGCGAGCCTTCGTACGAATTCGGCGACACGCGACTCCGAGAAAGAGAAAGCGCCGCTTGCAGGTCGAGCGATTCGAGAAGGGGGAAAGAGCAGATGAACGTGATGGCTGTGGTTATATCGTAAAAGTGCGTGGAGAGGGTGAGGGAGGTGATGTTTCCGAAGAGGGTGGGAAGGGCGTTGATGAATTTCTGGTGTTTGATTTCTCGGTGGGTGGGCATGTGGTTGGTTTTGACATGGAGCGTCGTGACGTTTTTGAAGTTGGAAATGAGAGTGATGCATGCAGGGTTTTTGAGGGTGATACTGGTGTGGTCGATAATTGTGAGAGATACGACGTGAGGGGGGATGGTAGCTAGCGGGTGCGAGAATAGATCGGAGGAGTAGGAAAAGGAGGAGAGGAGGACGGCTTTGAGTTTGCGGGCTGGTAATTCTAGCTCGGAGAAGAGGATGCGGCGGGTCAGATAGAGCCAGGTGCGGGATACGAGGCTGAATGATGTTAGTGCTTTTCTTTCATCGACATCCTTTGGGGAGAGGTGCGACAGGATGAGGGAGATTAATTCCAAGGGGAGATCGTGGGTTGCATGATGACTGTTGTGCATTATCGAATTCCAGGCAGAAAGATGGATTCTGTAGGACCAGGTGAGGAAATTGGGAGTTTCGTTCAACTTTTTAAGGATGGACAAGTACTGAGGGACAATCTCAGAGCTTTTACCCCGGGATCGCTCTTCCTGGGTATATATTCACAGGCCTCCTATGAGCACTTTAATTGTTGCGTGCCCGACATAGTAAATCAGCCCACAAAGTAGATAGGCACGCACTCTGCTACAGCTTCAAGAATTGGCCATTTTGAACAGTTATATGAGCTTGTAGGATGATAAACGCGGTTGAGATAAGAATAGACCTTTGATCGCGTATTTGTGCATGTTACCCTCCAAAGGCTAACCCTTCCACGTCGTGCGCTGTGGACTGGACGCGACGCCGAAAAGCCTCCCCGTCACCACCCAAACACAAATCCCTCCTCCTCCAGGCGTATTCATTCCCTTCTCTGACTCCCCGTACCCTTCCAGCCCCCTCCCCAAAAGTACACCCTCCCTAGCCACAAAAAATGTCCCAATTCAGCTCGCACTCGCCGCCTCCCCTACGGCACCCCGTGCCCACCCACCCCGCGTACATCCCTGAACCACCCTCCACTCCTGCTTCGCCCCAGGGATACCAGCGCTTCTCCTCCTCCCCCGCTCCAACCGGTCCGGGCCCTCTCCCGCTGCAGCCTCCTCAGCAACAACAACAACTTCCGCCCCAGCCGCCGTTTGGACAGCCCCCGCATTTGCAGGGACAGGGTCAGCACATACCTGCGTATCCTACGCATGTGCCGGCGTATACGTCGCCTTTTCAGCATTCCCAACAGCACCAGCACCAACAACACCCGCAGCAGCATCAACACCCGCAGCACCAGCCTCCACATCTACGCCAGCAGGGGCAGTATGGTCCTGGTCCCAGTGTAGGTATAGGAGGGGTAGGAGGACCCTTAGGCAACATGCACCAACCGCAACCTCACCAGCCCTCGAATGCTGATTTCTCGGCGTGGGGGTTTGACGGTGCGACTGCGCAACTGGGGATGCAGCTCGGGTCGAGCGCGGTAGCTGCTGGCCAGGATTATGTGTCGCGGAATGTACGTTCTCCGTCGTGAGCTTCTTCCCATTCCTCCTTCCTCCTTCTCTACTCTACTCCTCTACTTCGCTGTTCTATCTGTATCTCTGCCTCTGCGTCGCTATAAAGCTAACGAACCCTCTCCCCTCGCCAGTTCGGGACATACATACCCTCAGGACACATCAAACACCAATTTAACGTATCCAACTCGTACGTGATCAAGAAACTCCGCCTACTGCTCTTTCCATGGCTGCACAAGACGTATTTCCGCCGCCCACGCGCGCAGGGCGAGTGGCTCCCTCCAAGGGAGGATATCAATAGTCCGGATTTGTATATCCCTGGTGAGTCTAGTTTTGGCGTCGCGATGGTGTGGGTCGTGGTTTGTGGTGTTGCACAGCGCACTGCTGCTTGCTGCATGCGCTCAGGAGCTTTGGTTTTGGCCTTTTTTTTGGGGGGGCTTGCTTAAGATTATTCACCGACTGACTGACTGACCCCATTCCGTTCTTTCCAGTAATGTCCATATTCACCTACATCCTCCTCACAACGCTACACTCTGGAATCATCGAAAAATTCTCACCACTAGTAAGTTCCTACATCCAGATTCACTAATCCACCGCACCCTCGCCTTGACCTTGAACTCTCTCTCTATTCACTCACTCACCCACTCACCACAGATCCTAGGCGAATCAGCCTCCCGCGCCCTCATGGTCCTCTTCTTCGACTTTGGCTTTGTTAAGCTAGGATGCTACCTCTTGAGTATACCCGCGTCCACCCCGGTGTCGGATTTATTGGCGTATGGGGGGTATAAATTCGTCAAGTGCGTATTCTTATTGCCGTTGTTGCTCCTTGCTGAGAACACGGACTGCGGACTGGATCGACTGGATTGACTGACTGACTGACTGAATGATTTTTCTTTCTTTCTTTCTTGTGCAGTGTGATATTTTCGATGACAGCTGCGTTTTTGGGTCTCAAAGGTCCATTATGGACGCTTATATTCTTGTATGCCTTCTCGAGTTATGGGTTTTTCCTCGTACGTCACTTTCTTTCTTTCCTTTTTTTTTGTTATTGCGGTTTTGTATCGTGATGATTCGGATGCTGACTGTTTTTTTTGATTTATAATTTCAATGTATTTTTTCATATCTCGACCTGCTCAATCGATATCAAACACGCGACGTTAACTGCTCACTCAACACTGACGCCCACAACACACATGCACCCTACACACACACACCCCACCACCGAACATGCCACCTTCCACCAAATAACCACCAACTCCAATCTCCCACTACCCTCTCATCCCCACCACCCCCCCCCCAAAAAAAAAAAAAAAAAAAAAAACAGCTGCGCTCCCTACGCGCCGTCATCCTCCCCGACTCCGCCAACGTGCCCGCCACACAAGGCACGGGCGTGGTCACGCAGGCGCAGCGCCGACGGCGGATTATATTTTTGTTGGCGGTGGCGGTGTTGCAGATTGTGTATATGGGGTGGTTGGTTAGGGTTTGATTGGGGGGAGGTTGAGGTGAGGGTGGGGAAGAGGGAGATAAAGGACAGGAGGGGAGGGGCAAGGGGAGGAGGGGGAGAAGGAGTTTTTGAAGGCGAGGAGAGGGGAGGGAGGGTGGGAGGGTGGTACTTGTTATCGTAATTACTTAATTGAATTAGATTATTGAGGTTCTGGATATCGATCTTTGTGCGCTGTGCGTTGCGGCACTGGTGGATTTGAATCCATCATGGTATCAGGTGAGTTGAAAGCTTCGCGGCTGCTATGTAGCTACGTAGTGGATGTAGTGGACTGCATGCGTCACTCAGGGATGCGTAGGTCAGGGCTTCTGGAAGTGACGTACGCATACGTAGGATTCTGGAAGCTCATACCAGCTCATACATTGACAAAGCACCAAGAAAGCATGACGGCGAAGGCGACTCTCGAGAGGTATCCCCAGATGCGACACATTCTCGACTCTCGAGAAGCTTTCATTCCCTTTTTTTTTTATTAAAAATTAAAAACCTCATGATGTTGCTTGATGATGATGGTGGTTCAATTTCCGTCATGGCCGCCTCGACATTCTGGACACAGTAATTTCCTCTGACTTGCGGCCACTTGGCGCGGAACGGGTAAGATAGGCCGATGACGACGCGCCCTAATTACGACCGATTTTATATTTCAATCAAATTCTTACTTGGTTTCGGATATTTGGAATGGGGCACTAACTGAGCGAGATTTTGATAATGTACACTAGACTTATCTACCGATTTAGCGCCTTGATGCTCGTCCTCTGCATGAAAGCATGAAGACGCTCGAACAGAACCAAGCCAAGCAGTGCGGCTCCGTGTGGTGGGCGAACGAGCGGGCTTACGTTCGGTATCCAAGGAGATCAAGCTGCTGGAAGCTGGAGCCAAACGTTCGATGGAGCCCGTGCCAAGTTCGTTTTGAGGAGGCCGAACAGATGCCGGTTGACATCCAAGCCTAAATTAGCACCAAACGCCGCGCCCCTTCCCAACGCCCCCTAGCTTGGTTCGTCAGTTCGAATTGGCTGTTCCGAATATTTTTTTTTCCAACCTCTCGCCTTCACCTCTTACCTTTCTAACCTCGTCATCTTATCTTTCGAGTCCCCTTCCCTCGACTCTTCCTCGCCCCCCTCATCTCTCTACTGTCTTTCGTTTAGGAACACCCTCTTTCAGTTTCCCTATCCCCTACGTTCAATTTTTTCAAATTCAACATCCAACCATCATCATGTTCGCCAAGCTCTTTGCTCTCGCCGTCTTGGGTGCCTCTGCTCAATGTGCGTTGGGGCTCTCTGCGTTATGGGTCTGGTTAGACTGACTCGTCCGTCCCCCTCTAGCTGTTGTCGCAGCGGGATGCCTCAGGTCATACACCATCAAGGAAGGTGACTACTGCGACTCCATCTCCCAAGCCCAGAACGTCTCCACGTAAGTACCCCTTCCCCTTTCTCTCCACTTTCTCACCTACTAACCACCCCCCCTTACCCACACCAGCTACCAACTCGCCGCGATCAACCAAGGCAAGATTAACAACGGATGCTCGAACCTCGTCCCGGGCGACGTCCTCTGCCTCGCCCAGGACCCCAAGGAGGATTGCCAGACGACCTATGTGGTGTTGCCCGGCGATACCTGCACCGACGTGGCGTCGAAGAATGCGTTGAATATGACGATTTTGTATTTGAATAACCCACAGATTGATGAGAAGTGTTCGAATATCTATAATGGCGAGGTGGGTTGATTTTTTTTTTTCTTCTTTTCTCTCTCTCTTTTTTGGAGGTGGAGGGACAACGGCGGATGTTGAGTGGGATATTGATGATGCAACTATGACGATGCGGTGGGCTCCACCAGGATCTAACGCCGCCCATCATCCGTCATCTCATGCGTTCATTCTTCACCCATTCATCAGGCCATCACCTTCCAGTTGATCACCTTACCATATCTTTACTTTACTCATCGCCCTCGTTCTTCCTCTCCAAACGCAACTAACCCACCTCCCTCTCCCTAGGTCCTCTGTACATCCAAAACCGTCCAAGTCCCCCCAATCCCCTCATCTGGCGTTACCCTCCCCGCGCCCTCCTCAGCCTCCACCACCCTCGCTGCGACCCAATCCCCCGCCGTCCCCAAGGTCGTAGTTTCTAGCGCCAGCCCGGTAACGCATGTGACGTCGCCGTCTGCTGCGGCGGCGGCTGAGAAGGCCCCCAGTGCGAGTGCGTCGGCAGTTGATGATGGGAATGATGAAAATCTGCCATTTTGTGATGAGCTTTGAGCTGCGAGTGTTTGAGCGAGCAGCTCTAACGCAGCTCTGAGCTTGTCTCTCATCCACCCGTCTCTTCCCTCTTCCGCGGACCGCCCTCCTCCTCCTCCCTCAAGCGGCTCCCGCACCCACTGCTCACCAGCCCCCGCTTGCAACAACTCATCTAAAGTGACCCAGTCGCACCCTTCTCGGAATTTCCCATCTCCCATTTCTCTTTCCTCAGCAATACATTCCAGTCATCACCCATCAAGCAATCCACATTCGCAAATTTCTTGGTCTCTGTTTCTATCCATCTCTCATCTCTCTCTCTTTTACACTCTCTTTCTTTAACCTTTAACGAGTCGATCTCCTTCTCCTACACGTCGTAAAGTTTATAGTTTATACCGTAACTTTATTCTTTTCATACCCCCTTACCTTTTCCTTCCACTCAACGCCCCTTCAGCGGTGTTGAATTAACGTTCAGCTGTCCTTTGGTGACAGTTCCGAGTCCAAGTCTATAGAAGTAGTAATATATTTAATCCAGTGGGTTATTATATACTTACTCCTCACTAGTCGGGATAATTTGATATTACGTGTCCTCTTCCTCTGGTGAAGAGGCTTTTCTCTATTTTTTTTTATTCAAAAAAAGTTTGTATAGAAATGGATGAATAAAAACCTTGTGTTACTTGGATTTGAAGCCTTTTGAGAAAATAAAGGATACTGTAGTTACGATTAGCGTATATGAAATCCGTCATTCATCTGCGGCCGCTCCCCGACGCCTGGACGCCCGCCACCACGTTTAAAAATAACAACACCGTCCACGACTTACAGTATGTAAACTTATTCGCGTTGGATAGATTTGAAATTGTGAGTTGGAAATTCGGATCGAGTTTCAAAAGTTTGAAAGGTCACAGTGTGCACAAAGGGTAAGAATGAGTCTTGAGATTCTTGCCGAGAGCTGTTTGTTCGGTCCTGACAGTGAAATAAGAGTACATGGGCACTGGGGCGGTGATGGTGGATGATGTCAACGTGCGGCGGTGCTGTCAGGACGTCGCGCCTCGTCTCGTGGACAGCTCGTGGCTTCCCCACTCCTTCTAAAATTAAATAGTATAAATAAATTGACATAGCTTCAGCCTTCAGGCACCCCTCACGGAAATAAGATGTGTATCTAGAGTATGTGCATGTGTGTATCCTCTGTCGAGACTCCGTTTCCCTGTTTCTTCAGCTCCCCTGTTTTCTATCCACTTAGCTACGTATGAACTATACATACATCTCTGATTTTATGATGGAGAATAAAATAACTGGCCCAACTTCTGGAAGAGGTAAGTAATGTCAGGCACGGGAGAAATTTAAAGGTGGGGTTTATTACGATGTATAATCAGATGAATGAATACTTACTCCTCCTGTATGTAGGGCGGCGAACCCCAGTCTGTTCCTTAAAGGGACCCTCTGCTGGAATCATCATCATCATCCCGAATTGAGGCCAAAACGCTCTAGGAAGACTCAGATGCACAGAGCACATATATGTTAGCATCCCGGGGTTTGGAACTTGGAACTGTGTAAAATAAGTGACGGCGGTGTATTGTACTAGCCACCTCCCTGTCCAGGCTGTGAGAAGAAGGAAGTGTTAATGTTTTTTCAGTCAAGTCCAATAAAGGCAAGAAGCCTTTTGAGTAAACGTTACGATGCTGTTTCTTTTTTTTTCTCATGTAAATCTCCCACCGCGGGGCCACTGAGAAAAAAAAGCTGTTCGGTCTAGTCCCATTGGATGTTAAAATAGAAATATCCATGTAAGTAGAGCGGACCCCTGACTGATTCTTGGAATTCTTGCACTTTCCTTTGGAAAAATAGCCGGCCAACTTCACATGTAATTTATTTAAAAATAACATCCAGTCCTAGATGGGTAGTTTGGTACAGCCAATGAGCACCGAGCATTGGTTTAGGCGTTGAGCCGTCAAACGCTGAAGCGGGCCCTGAGCTTACATGAACCGCCCATGGTACATATTGGTTGGTGTCCATGATTGGATGTCCAATGGTTTCCAACCGATCGCTTATCGCGGCAGCTGTGAAAAATTCTTAAACTTTTCTGAGAAAGGCTGTTCCAGGCTACCAACATGTGATGGTCATTGGCGGTATGCACGTATGCGCCGCGGCGGGCCTTGAAATAATAGTTACCACCTTCATTTTTCGGGGATCGATTAATGGTCCATTATATTCCACGACATAACGTTAATCTGGAGCACGCGAGGAATATTTATATGCGAGCAGCGACTCGGGGAAATCATCATGATACATAACTCCTTCACCAATCACTTACATACTATTGCACACTATGGAAGATCTACCGGCATTTACACTCTTACAAGATGCCTTGCATTTGGTTTCTAGGCGCGCGACTCCAGTCGCCAATTCTGCTCGTGGTGCAGCCAATCACCCATCGAGTTTGACTCATCCGTTGAGAGGTGACTTGCTGCGACTCGGACAGATGCGCTCCGCCAGCTTGCTACCGATGCAGGTGCAGGTGCAAGAGCCAGAGGCAGTTCACGAAGCCCAAGCAGGGTATGATCGGCATGATAGGCGCCCATATCCATCATTGTCATTGGCGAACGTGCTTGTCTCCACGAACACCGATCCTCAAGTTCAGATTGGAACGCACTCAGGACAACAACGACCTTGGCCACAGAGCTCGCAAAGGAGGATTAGAATCACTACGTGGAGGTTCTTCAACACCGCTTTCATCCTCTCGTTCGGAATATCCAAGGCTGTGTATACGTATCAAGGTCTCTCGACGACGCCTAATACGTTAGATTGGATTCTAGGTGTATTTTGGGCTTCAACGTAAGTCACCTTCGTTGAGGAACGCAAGGCGCTGAAATCTCATCTACCTCAATTTATAGATCATATTGGTTCGGCCTGTTAGAATCCGAGCGCCGGGATCTTTGGCCGTGGTTCTTCCAGCGTGAATTGGACCTGCAACTTCCGCTCTATGTGGCGAATGTTATCATTGCGATGTTCGCAACTTTTTTCATGATTAGTATTTGTTTCACAACTGTCATGTGTGAGTTGCTCTTTTTGTCTTCAAGTTATTAAGACCCATGGGCTGACTGGCATCTGTTGCTAATTTCTAGTGCTGTTAAAATGTAAGCTGCGTGTTTATCTCAGTGCACCGCTCAAAGGAAATGCCCAGCTGACACAAATTTAAAAATTTTTATAGGGATCATTCTATCAAAAAATCGAACCTTAATTATTGCTCTAAGCCTCATCGTGGCTCCCTGCTTAACCTATGGCATATTTTGCACGAGAAGACTTTGGGTTAAACTCGTCCGGAAATTTGAATTTCTCAGAGTGCTTTCTCGACCTTGGCGTGCACTTATAAATTTGTTTTCATCCGAAGACGAGGACAGGGACACCGTCCGGCAGTCCCTTGCAGATCAAGGATTTCTATTTTTATGGTGAGCCTCTTAAACTTCTCAACTTCTGACAATGTCAGCTAACACCAAATTCTGTTACAAAAGGCTCCTCCCTTTCGTCGCCTTTGTCGTATTCTTCAGTGGTGTCTCCACTGTGCAGGCTAAATCTGAACCCAGCGAGCTGTTAACAGATTTCCGATCTTGCGTGATGACTGCCGTTATTTTTGGAGTGGCGGCTGTGTTTGCGAGCGGGGTTACTTTTGGGGTGGTGGGGATATTCGGGGTAGTGAGGGCATGTAGAATGAGCATGAGGGTGCAGCTTCCTGCTTAGGCTCTCAACTTTATTTCCTACATCATAATCATGATAATGCGCTTAAAACTGGTCAGTGGTGAAATGTGCGCATTTGAGTATAACTTACATAAGAATTGTACTGCCCAATGGAACAAATCGTGCTCTGTAAAGTCTTTTAGAGTTTCTGAATATATTTTTATTGCTCATGTAGGAAAGATATCCAACTAAGCCGCTATATACCTGAAGACTGTGGCTATTTATAGACAGCCTGCCGCAATGCGCGCCCCGCAAAAGCTTCAGACGATCACGTGACTGAGCGGGAACGCGTCCAGCGTCGGGAGTTGGTCTTGTCTTTCCTTGAAACTTTCATACCGACGAAGTCATTCGTTCATGGGGATACCGTCCATAGACCAGGACTACCATGAATTGTTGCAGATTCAACAAAAAGAGCTATGTGCTATGCCTGATATCACAGGTCACTACAGGGTTTTGCATCCCCGGGCCTTAATCTTCAAATATTCAACACTGAACGTGAACGGTCACCGTTCAATGTATTTCCCATTGCCCAAATCATATCACTTGGTTTTTTGAAACGTCCTGAATCCTGGCCGAAACAACATCCCCTTGACGCAGCTTTCTCTGTTTACCTGTCCGAGCTCAAGACCTGTGAGTACTCACTTCCGTACTGCTAGTCAAATAGCTGACAAATAGCTGCATCATTTGGCAGTTCGTATACGTCTTCATTGCAAACATAGAGGAAGCACTCTCAACTGCCTGTGGCCCCTAGTTCTGTAGCAACTGAGAGCTTGACCGCGACTTTATTTATTTCAGGTTGTTTGATTTGGCTCAATACCACTAGCGATTAGACCATCCGATCTGCCTTCGGCATTTCTATCGTCACTTGGAAGAGCTTTGCGGGGCATTTTTTCCCTTCACATACCAGAGGTTTCAGCAGTTATGGGCTCGTCGTTAGGCTGAGAACAAGGGCACGACTTCGATCTGATGATCCTCGGTTGACATCATTGTCCGGGGTGCTTAGTCTGTGTGCAAGGGGGTGGCTGTAGCAATTTCAGCTTGTTCTTCACGGGCTCGTTAGGGCCCGTTTTGTTCTTTGGCGTTACGGGTACCGTAGGTTCTGATTTTGAGCCAGGGTTACCAATAAGGCGATAGCCTGCTTTGTAAGTCTCGGATTTATTCAACACTACTTTTTGATTAGCGTTAGTCAACATATCATGCTGATCGTGTACCCCACTTTTAGTCGATTTTCAGTCAACTTCCGACGGACTTGGATTCCAACGGACAATTTCACTTGCAACGCGAGGCACTGTCTTTTGGTGGGGTTTTGCAGCGTGGCGACCTACCGGTACCTGCGACGTTGACCTTCTAAGGCAGCACCTCAAGGCCCCTCGCGTGAGGCATCCACCATTTTACTGTGAGTGGTTAGACTGTCATCATGTGGTGTAGCAGGGATTCAAATTTGGTGAGCTTATCTTCGCCTTCATTTCGTCTGCCCTCCATAACATCTTTTGCAGTGATGTCCCTTCCGCCCTTCCAGTTCCGTGTAGTTTGGAGGTATCTAAACCCCGATGATTATACTCGCCAGCTCTGATGAGCCTATTCGCCTGTTGCTAGCATTGAAGGCATACATGGCCGTTGTGCCCTAGAGCCGGCAGTATACAGGATAAAAGGTGCCATTGTTGTTTATGTTGGTCACGATACAACAGAAGCGACTGTGGTTTCCTCCTCCTCAACTTAAACCATCCTCTGTTCTTTCATGACCTCGGATATTCCCATGTCAACATTAAATTCGCCCACACCATCTGTGTTAGATCCTTCTCATCCTTTGGTGCATTTGGCATCCCTTCCTCCGCCACTCGCTTATGAATTCATGACCGCAATGTATGTGCTGGTAGCTGCTGCGGTTGTGAGTCACATTCTTTAGCATGGCATGCAGTGAGGTCGATGGAAGTATTGATAGCATTATCTGTCCTCTAGGTCCATTTGTGGGATGTTCTGAATAGTCTGCACGAGGATTACGAATACTTTGTGATTCCAACGAAATTCTCTGACGTTGCGTATTGCATTTCAAGGTGACTATCTGAGTTAAGTATTCGGTATGGGAAAGTCGTTGACCATATTACAGATTATCAACTCTGTCATTTCTTCTTTTTGCTGTTATGTTTGGAAGTAGGTGGCGTGACATGCATTGACTTGGTCTTCTGGCATTTAGCATTTATCTTTGGTCTCTAGCTGCTCTTGTTGCAGACTGTGAAAACGCGTTTAAGATGGCCACATGGTTGTCTTGCGCTGCCATGTCTTCCACCTCCCTACTATTTATTTTCCGTTTACACGCTATTTATGGTAACGACAAAAAACTTCACTATTTCTTCTCCTTCATGTGGTTGGCAGCCCTGGGAGCAAGTTTGATTGGTGTACTGGACGTTGATTATACTAACGTCGGACACGCCAAGCACTGCTTTAGTGGGACTGTAAAGCCTTATGCCTCGATGTGCAATAGGATTACCCTCCTCAATGATAGTTTCATTTCCACAGCCATCTCCTTTCGTCTCATGCAAGTCTCGCTTTTGGACGAAGAGAGAGCAACGATGAAGGGGACCCTTAAGGCTTTTTTTGCTGAGAAGGATCTGTGGAACCTTGCGAGAGGCTGCTGCATAATGGACAAGCTTACTATCTGTGAGTTTCTCTTTTCAATCGAGTTGTTTATCAGAACCTCAGTGATGGCGTTCATGCTTATTTATTTAGGACAATTACTGGATTGGTCTCAATAACAGCAGTTGCCTTCCATATTAATTCCATTCCGCCCGTTTACCGGTCAGTCATGCGTATCACAAACCTCGCTTTGATCAACATCATGGCATGCCGCGTGCATCGTAGAATGATGTCTGGAAAGTATACCAACAATACGACTGACATTCTCCCACTCACCCTCTTCAAGGATGTGCAGCCAGGGGAATGAGCCAATGGGCTCTTTCAATCCGTGATTGAAGGACTTATATTCTATACAGTTCAGGTGCACTTTGTGAAATAAATAATTCTTTCGCATCGCATATGGAACAATTGATGTTGGCGTCAAACGTTCAAATAAAGACCTATTCAAATTCATACCCGCCTTTTCAGAGACCTTGAAGTCTGAAGTCTGCAAGTTCAAAGCTTCTCTGGAGCACAAGCAAATCAAGATTTACTTGTCGTCGATTCTTTCTCTTTCGTTACCGTTTAGAAACAACTGTCGTTACCTCATCCTCCTTTTTTCAGGTCGACTTTCCCGGTTTCTCCTCATGCATTGTAAGTTCCCTTGCAGCAATTTCGAGACCTGACTCCGGCTTATTGTGCTGTTCACTTTTTATCCTTCATCACGTAGTTTTGTCGAAGGAACAACTGACTATCCATCCGACCAAAATCAAACGTCCTCTTTGCTCGGCTCCTTAGCACGCGCACTTCTTGCTCATTTTTCTGACGTAAGGTCTTCATAACACAATGATTCCAAGAACATATAGTGTTGGTACTCACGATGAATATCTTCTCCGTTTCTTTCTCCTAAACGACATCTTTTTCATCTCTGCTGATCTTGTCCTTCAGAACCGAGTAGATTAACGACCTTACAACTCGAGCAAATATCTTCAGAGATACCAAAGTGCGAGGATGTCATGGTTATAAATGCTCAGCCTGCACTATATCACCTCTTGCGCGCCTTCGACGGGGTGGCTCTTGCACGGTCCTGATAGCCTCGCCAGATCTTGTCGCCATGCTGCCGCTCCGCACAACACGAGCCCAGTGGCAAACAGAGTGCTGTGGCGGAAATAAAATTCGAATGTTAAGCAGACCCCAAGAGACTACAGTCGGCACCCTCATAACCCATGACCGTGATAACCCATAACCCCATAAAACCCATACTTTTTTCGGTCCACCGACTCGGTGGACAGGGATTTTCGTCCAAAACCCCATAAGTCCGCCATAACCCATAACCCATAGACCTTTCGGACAAAAACCCATAAGTTTTGGGTCAAATTTGAGCCCGCCCCCTATTATATCCTATGATATGTAGTCAAGCAAAACCGGATGAGTATCGACTGTCTTCTCAATCCGTCCGGGGAGTATCAGGTTTTGACAGAAACGTCGGACGAAGAAATTTTCCAGGCTGTCATGGATGCAATTCACGCACGTGAGAACATAGAGATTAATGGCGGTGACGATGTTTGATGAAGATATCCCTGTCGAACCGCGACCTGCTCTTCATGATGTTCTTAAGGCTTCCTCAACAATCAGTAGGTACTTGGAGGATTGGAATGACCCCATTGCTCGCAAAATGGAAGCAATTCTGGGATCTTTTAACAGACAGCTTCATCTTGATGAAGTCAATTCCTTGAAGCCTACTGTTTTGACTGACTATTTTAAAAGGGCATAGTTTGTTAATTTATATTCAGCTACAATAAAGATTACTGGTTGCTTTCTTAACGTAGCACACAAGCTACGAATATTCTATTGTTATTTTCGATTTTTCCGCCATTTATAAATGCTATTTTTAGTCTCCCTCCCAAACCCCATACTTAACCTCCGAAAACCCATACTTTCGGCCATCCACCGAAGGGTATGGGTTATGAGGGTGCCGACTATAATTCTGTCTCGATCGCTTGATCGATCCTGCTCACACTGCGGTGTGGCATGAAATTTCAACGCTTCTTGATCTGGGACTCAGTTAAGCTATCTTGAGCCTTGCCTTGAAAGCAAGCTCGCTGTCTCTCACCGTGAGTGGTCGAGGCAAAAAAACCCCACACTTCTCAACTGCTGGACTCCTTTGTCGGGGACTCTCACGTACGGATGGTGAGTGTCTAACGACGAGTTCCCAACGAAGTACGCTTTATTATTATTGCTAAATATAACTCTGATGCGCTTGTATTCGGTTTCAAAATTAGACCTAATACCGCCTTGATCTCGTATTCCGACGCAGACCCTGAGATGAAACAGCAATTTGTGGCATCCCGCCCAGCTGCAGTCCGCCCGACTAGCTCTGCCTTGTCGCCGCCTCCCAGACGCTCCATCACGCCATTAATTGAGGAGCTCCGACAACCGAGTTCGTCTGCTTCGAGTTGCTTGTCTTCCATCGAAGTCGAAATCATAGCCCTGATTATCTGCCATGTATCTTCTCTGCCTACCTGATCTGCGGGAGCGAAATCATACCAACTATTCATGACGTTGCTTAGGGAATTTGCAAAGTCATCTAAAAGCAGGAGCCTGTGTCAATCTACGCCATCCGACTCTGCCCTCTTTCGAAGTAGGAATGGCGATGCCAGCTGCAAGTTCCGCGTCCCCCGTACCATCAATCCTTGATCCATCCAACCCATTAGCATACTTGGCATACCTGCCTCCTGCGGTAGCCTATGAATCGTTGATTTCATCGTATGTGCTGGTCGCTTCTCTCGCCGTGAGTCATTTTACAATGGCTGCCTTCGATCTACTAACAGTTGATCTTCCAGGTTCACATCTGGGATATTCTAAGTAGTTTGAATGAGGAATACGACGTTTTTATGAAGCGCCCTTTACGGCTTCCATGGTTTGTATGCTGGATTGCAAGGTACGTGCTACATTCCGGATTTATAAGCAAATGCATGGCTGAATTGGGCTTGATGCAGGCTATCATCCCTCTGTTTTCTCCTTTATAACACAATCTACGGGAGTGAGTGCAGGAAAGTGACGCATCGAACCCCTCCTGACCATTATTTCCATTTTGTCTATCAGCTGCCCCTGTCGGAAATTGCGAAACACTGTCCAGAATAGGCCCATCCCTTTTCTGCGTTGCACTCTCCTCCACTTCCCTCATGTTTTACTTACAGGTGACGGCCATGTACAAGGGACAGAAACTCGTTTCTGCTTTCTTTTCTTCTTGTGGCTCGCCGTCGTCGGAGGGAGCTTAACGACTGTGGTGGGCGTCGGATCCGGGGTTGCTATCGGGCCTACAAAGCATTGTTTGAGCGGATCGCTTAAACCCTTCGTCGGAGCAAATGTCTTCATCACCTTCGTCAACGATACCTTAGTCTTTGTTGCCACTTGGTTACGCCTAGCGCAGGTCGGGCTGCCAGGGAACACAAGGTTCAAGGAGCTAATCAAGGCCGCAGTTTCTGGGAGAACTTTGACAGTTTTCACTAGGGCTTTTGTTTCGGGATGGCCAGGCATACTATTTGTAGGTATTTCTAAACACACTGACACAGGTTGAAAATGATCCAGCTGATATAAATTTCTTCAGGACTACAGCCAGTCTTTCTCTGATAACGATGGTCATTTTCTACATCGACTCGATCCCCCTGGTTTACCGAGCGACCTTGCCAAGTATCAACCTCGCCTTGATGAACATCATGGCGTGTCGAGTTTACCGCAGGTGGAGATCCGGAAGATACAAAAAGGAAGATAGGATTCCGGATAGTGACCTTCAGCTCATTCACCTTCCAACGGACTCATCGCCATTACCAAGTCGCGTGGTGGGTGTCACCTTTGCTGAATATTCAGTTCCAGACGATAGGGTGTGGACTGCATGAAGCGGTCAGCCACATCTCCCTGCATCGTTGCCCATTGTTACTTCATTCAATAATCTACTAATATCATTCTTGCGGCTATATTGCTGAGTCACTCTTTTCGTGCTACCCTCTTTTGCTTTCTCTTGCATTCGTGCCTTCACTCTCTTTTTACCCCAACGGACAACAGTATCGGTCTTTAAAGGTATCTTTATAGGCCTGTCATCTCTTTACCAGGCCTTCTCATACTGATAATTCATTTTCTCTGATATACTCAGGCTCGATGCCTTTACATATATTCCCTTTACTTCCCTCTATCTTTATGCATTTTCGTCTTTTCTTTTTTTGCGAAGTTCGTCCTGGTACACGAATATATACTATACCCTTCCCACTTTTAAAACGTTTGTCCATTTTTACATAAATCAATATTCCACTTCCCTACGCTTTATCCCAGCTATAGACAGCCAGATATATTCCCTTTTATTGTTCGAATATGAGTTCCACACTTTATTGCCCAATTTCCTTGATTTAAAAGCCTCAACGGTTGAATAAAAATAGAGCTAATAGAAGCTGGCTCGGCCCGGCAATTAAGACTTTCATTGAGGGTGTACACTGTACACAGCTACACACCATAGACCTTCCTCGCATTATCCCTTGCAACTCTCATAACCACATCAGCATCCCATAAATCGGCTTGAGAACTCTCAGAACCGTTACCACCCTCAGCGCCCTCCTGCGCCGCAGCAGCAACAGCAGCGTTCGCCACATCAGCCACAAACTTGGCCGTCCAGGGCACCATCGCACTGTGGCATACGGGGAGCTTCTTACCACGCATCGCTGCAGCTGGGAGATCTTCATATATGTTTGCGGGGACCATGAAGGGCGCGTCTGTTTCTAGGAGGATGCGCAGCGCGCTGGGGTTTGAAGGTGTGGGGGGTGCAGTGGAAGAAAGGGAGGGGGAGATCATGTTTCGGATGACGGTTGACGTGTCGGTGTTTGTTGCGTATGTGATTACCCCTGTTATTCCGATGTAGATGTTTGAGAAGTGGTCGAGGAGCCGTCGGGCGAATGCCGGTGAGTCTGTAAAACAGTGTATGTGTATCTGTGGTTGAGAAAGATCGTAGATCAGTCATGGAATTATATAATGGGGATTTGGAGATTACCTTGTGGTCTTTCGGCACTTCAGCCTTCAATATGCGCTCAGTGTCGTCGTCGGCTTCGCGTGTATGAATAGTCAGTGGTTTCCCAAGCCGCACGGCATGCCTGAGCTGGCGAGCGAATACTTCTTTCTGGATTTCCCGAGGGGAGTTGTCGTAGTGGTAGTCTAATCCCATTTCACCCCAGCCGACGCAGCGCGGGTGGGTCATGGCTTCTAAACTGTTTTAATTCGGACGAAAGGTCAGAGAAAGGAAAGAAAAGGACGTATAAGACACGGACATGTCTTTCTCTACGTCATCGTTGTATGATTTTGCATCGTGTCTAGTAGGACGAACAAACGACGTTCAGATACCGCAGGAGCGATTGACTGGTCAAAGGCTTACGGATGAACACCTATAAATTCAAAAAAAAAAAACATCAGCACGCAAATTCCATAGAAGGACATCAAGAAAGGATTTAAAATCCTCAACTATACCTAAAACAAACCAATACTCCATTCCGCCCCACTTTTCCTTCGCCTCCTCCTTCAGCGCCAGATCCGCAAACTCCTTCCATAGCTTCCTAACAGGGGCTTCACACCACACGTCCACGATGGCGTCTACCTTTCTCCCCTCATACATTGCTTTGATGAACTCATATACGTCGAGGTACTTCCCCTCTTTATACCGACCGCGATAAAATTCGTAAGTGGATGCCACATGGGTATGCGTATCGACTATTGAGAGCTGAGAGGGCGGTGTAGGGAGCAAAAGGTTCTCTTCGCTTGGCGTCGTGGATTTCTTTTTGCCCATCTTAGAATTGGTTGTGGATTTCTTGAGCAGTGCCTGTGGTTGTGAATGCGCCGATGGCGTTGCAAATTGTTGTTGTGGGGCTTGCAGAGGTCTAAGCGTGGAAAGGTATCGGTTTGAGAGGGATATATGTAAAACTCTAGATCTAAGTTGCAAAGAGAAGGAGAGATGCACTGGTCTTGAGATGAGAAAGGCCAATGACATCCGAAGATTTTAAGATCAGGTCCAAGTTGGAAGGAGTCATCAACACGCACAGTGGAAACGGGATCAGCGGAAGCGAAATTTCCGATCAGCATCTTATCTTATCTCTACGCCGAATTTCTGACGCAAGAAGGAAAGGCTTTTTGCAAAGCGTTCATACAGCAGAGACTGCGTTATAATAATGGGCTAATGATTGGACCTGATCGTAAAGAAAGAATGGCGCTCAAATAAATTGGGTATACAACTTCAAATACTACAAGGTCCGTTACAATTTTTACAACTGCAGAGTGCTCTTCATCATGTTGATTAACAGGGCCTTCGACTTGATCACTTTGCACAGCCAGTTTCCGAGGATGATTCCCCACAAGACACCGGCATATCCTGTACCACCGTTCTATCGCGCAGTCGTCAGACCCTTCATCCCCGAATCATGAAAGAAAATGACGCAAATCGCACCTTGCCATTGGTGATCACAATCAGCTCCGGCCCCGACTTGTACTGCTGCAAAGCCTTCGCTTGGCCCAACAAGACAAGAATGTTGTTGACGGCCACGGACGCATGTCCTGTAACTTTACCAGCCTGCTTTTGCTCGTTCCATTCGATGACATCGCCAGCTGCGAAGATGCGGGGGTGGTTCACGAGTTGTAGGGTTGGAAGAACTTTGACATAGCCTGCTTTTGTGAGGGCGTCGCCGTTGTCGAGGGATGAGAGGAAGGAGGTGTTTGGACGGGGACCACGGGTGGGGATCTAGGTAAAAGAATTAGATACCAATTTAGTCATTCAGTTTTCGAATAAGATAAGGGTGACGGCACTTACGATGAGGTCGGCTTTGATGGATTTTCCAGAACGAGTGTGGACGTTTCCGTCTTTGATCTCAATGTCGTCGACAAAGTCGTCTAGGACAATATTAATGCCTCGGTCACGGAAGGTCTGTGCACCTTTATTTCTCCAGCGGTCTGGGTAGGATTCATTGAAAAGCAGGGCGTTTGAGTGAACGATGGTCACGTTCTTGGTCTATTGATAAAATAAAGTTTTGAGCAAGGAATAATAGGCAGAAGGAAAGAGATCTTTACCGAATCCAAATCTTTGATTTCTCCAGCGAGCTCTAAGAAGGTACCGAGTTAGATAATTCTTTAGTGAGGCAGAGAAACTTACCAGTTCCTATGGCTCCGCCTCCGACGAGGACGATATCTTTTGCTTTAGCAAAGCGGTCGCGCCAGCTTTGGAATTTTTCAATAACCTCAGCCTTGCTATTTGGGAGATCAATTGGCCCTTCCCAAATACTGCCAGGTGCTAAAACCAGCACAGAGAATGATACTATCTCGCCATTATCCAGAACAACATGGTGCTGCCCCTGGACACTATCATCCACTACATTAACGACGGAAGCAACAATAAGTTTGTTGTTTCCCTGTGTAAACCTCTCCGCGGTAAGAGGCATGAGGACTTGCTCCTCTAGATGACCTTCGGAGGTGACGGCTGTACGTAACAATGCGGGGATGTGGGTGAAGAAGGGGCGGGATGTAATGAGGGTGAGGGAGGTCTTTGTGGACGAGGAGACCTTAGATAGCTTGGCATGTAGGGCGTTGAAAACACTGAGGCCTGCGCAGCCTCCGCCTACTATGACAATATTTTGAGGTTCGGCTGCCATTGCAAGAAATTAAAAATTATGAGGGGGATATGGAAAGTCGTCGAGAGAAGAAGTGGGGAATAGTCGCGGTCCTCCATAGCAGCAAGGTCCCCTTTATCAGCGAACGGAACCATCAAAGTACACAGCAGTACCCAAATGCCCTCGATAATTTTTTTTATAGCGTTGTCGCAATCTGCTTTCAAAGATTAGAGAGAATCGTAGCGAAGAGTACCTAATTTGAGTCAGATTCGTTGTGTCATAGAGCACTTTGTCATCGTTATTACGAGATTTACGCGAGCAATATCTGGGCAAATTCCCATTTGGGACTAAATTTGCGTCAAAAAGTCACGGGCGCGATCGTGTCACATGTGAGGCACGCTTCCTCGTTGCTTTCGTCGTCTTGATTGAACTCGAGATTTTTTTGGAATGCCATCGACTTTCGGGCAGTCTGGTCAATGTACTGCCGCTCATTTTCCACCTCGAAATGTGTACGACATGAGAACCCCCTGGTGAGCTACAGTCATTGAGAGAAAGAAGAAGAAAGGCTCACAAATCTAGGGACTACCCAGGCGTCCACCGCCACCTCAAATGCCACGAAAAGGGGGGCCAATTCAGAAGAGACCTATCGCTAATGTTGACAAGGTCATTGTGGTAGCTAGTGGGAAGGGAGGCGTCGGAAAGAGTACAGTGGCGCGTGTGTTTTTACATCATAGTGTTTTTTGCCTTTGCGACGCGTCTGATCTTTTTTCTTCCAGTCAACCTCGCGTTTGCTCTGGCACTGCGTAAAAATGAGAGAATGAATACACCATTGCGAGTAGGGCTGCTTGATCTCGATATTTTTGGACCCTCCATACCTACTCTTATGGGCCTCCGAAATGCCGGCGAACCCGCGCTGTCAATTGGTCCGTCCTCCTGCTGCCTTTCTTATCCTATTTCATGCTTGAAAATTCTTTTAGGTGGAGCAATTTTGCCCATGACCAACCACGGTCTGCCATGCATGTCCATGGGCTTTCTCCTTCCATCAACAAACTCTACCTCATTGGAAGAAAACGACAACACAGACACACCTATCGTCTGGCGAGGCTTAATGGTTCAAAAAGCCGTCAACAACTTCTCTTCGATGTCGACTGGTCAAAAGATGGTAATGGACTTGATGTGTTAGTCGTTGATATGCCACCGGGGACTGGAGATGTCCCACTGACGCTGGGTCAGTTGGTCACTGTTGATGGTCGTAAGCTTGCTGAAGTTGTTTGGCAAGCACATTCTGAGGACTATACAGGATCTGTGATTGTTTCAACTCCGCAGGATGTCGCCCTCTCGGATGTCAGGAAGGGAATCGCCATGCTCAGAAAGGTTTCAGTGCCCGTCAGTGTCCAAAACATTCTTCAACGTCCTACCACCTCACAACACATCAGATAACTGGTCTCATCCTCAATCAAGCGTATTACCTCTGTCCAGGGTGTGGCACAGGTATACCACGATACCTATTTGGTTTGTTTTCCTTTCCCGTGTCCGTTTATCCTTTATGATTTTGTGACAACTACACAGGAAAACCAGACAACTTCAATAATGTCGCCCAGAAACTCGACGTACCCGTCCTTGGCGAACTTCCCCTCGTGGAAGGCGTCAGCTCTGGCGCCGACGCAGGATATCCTTACGTTTTGAGTAGTATCGACGCCGTCAAATCCTCTGATGGTGAAGGCGGACTTACTTGGAGGTCCAACATGGCGCAAGTAGCTGAAAAGGTAGCGGCATCACTGTGGAAGACATCCTGAACGGGCCCGCTTTTCAATCCGCGCATCGACGTTTCTGATGGTGGTTCGTTGCCTCTTATGATGAACGGAGTACGACTTCCCTGAATCCTTTGCTAGTTAATATGATTAGGATGACACAGAAAGAGAGAGATGCACCACCGCCAGTGCCGTCGTCTTTCGATCTTCCTCAAAGATGCATTCTGCAAGCAATGAGCCAAGGTCCGCAGTTGTAGGCACCCTGGCATCAAGTGCCACTGCGGTTCCGTGCACGGCCCGTCTGCTTTTGCTGCCGCCGGCCGTCGAATTCAAGACATTGTCGATTACATTTGTTGCAGGAGAATAAAGTATTGTGTTTCAAAGTAATCAATCATATCAGTCGCCGAACTATACTATTAACAGCAGAGGAGTCAATTGTTCAAGAGAGTTTTGTCTAGTTTTATTGCGAATGGTAATTAGCATTTTATTTGCCCGCTGAGTGATCCTTCTCCACAGACAATCCGTTTATTTTTACGGCTGCTGATTCGACACACTAACTAGACAATCGCTTACTCCAGCGATTTGCAGGATTTCATCTTCAGGTAAGTATAACTGGGCGTATACTACTAGTACTGAAGTCTTTTTTTTAGGATTGTTACGTATAATATCAGCTATTGAGTGTCATCCGAACTGCCAAAAGTAAAAAAGGAATCGGCATCGGCATTTGTCCCAACATCATGGTCGTAGTGCAGGAGGGTGGACGAGAAGTATGCACCAGGGGCACGCAAACGGTCTCGTACATACAACGACCCTCACTTGCGAAATTCTCGTGGCATGGGGTTGGGGATACAGCTTCGATCGGGTCCTGTTGCTGTTGGGCAGAAGGATTTACAACGGAAATGTACCTTGTGATCTTTATCCTGCTCTAGACTCCTCTCTTGTGATTGCTCAAATCCGTCTCTTCTTTTACTTTCTTTAACTTTCTTACGGCTATGTACATGCAAAACGACGAAAAAAATTTGCACACGACAGACTTCAACGAAGCTCCGACATGAGAGGCTTCTGGGTGATTTCGTCTCGCCGAAAGTGTGTTGTACTTGCATGTTCGTTAATCTCCGCTCCGACCAGTGGATTTTTTCTTTTTGATGGCCTAAGGTTTTGCGCTTCGCTATAAACAGTTGGAGACATTCATCCCCGTCGGAACCTATCAAATATCAAATACTATTAGATTATGTCATCGCAAAGCTTTTGCTCATCTTTGGACGCACAAGACCTTAGACGCAAGTACATAGCGGGCAGGGAGTCGCGCCCGTCTAGAGAATATATTGATAGTACAGTATGTGGTTTATTGATTACATACGAGTTGACTGGCTTATTTTTTTTGTCACTTCCGTTCTCCTCACTGTTCGGCTCCGGGATCAAAGAAGGATCGCCATCATTACTTGATGTATATGCGTGGAATGACGAAGAATCAAAAGGAGCACAATCATGATACATCTTAGGATAGAACGAGGCCTAAAGAGACGGGTGAAGCGCTCAGGAGTGAATAAGGATTATCGAAGATCTAAAATTGCTTTGTAGATTTTCGTGCTGCAAGTCGGTGTTGAAAGAAAGAAAACAGACAGGCGGTTATTTATTTTTATTATACCACTCGAACGAAGGAAAAAAGAAAATGGAAGCCGAAGCCTTGGGTGTAAGCCGTACCGTGTTTTGGTTGGCCGTCTAAAAAAAGCTCATACCAAACTTGTCCTGGTTTTTATTGGCGAGCGAATGATTAGCGCCATCATCGTATCAAATTTCATAAATGTATGCCTATTTTGTCGTCTAAAGCCCCAGGAGGGCTTGAATTAGAAAGGGTGGCATGAACAGAGGAATTTCTAAACGTGGCAGGCGCGCCATCACCGCAGTACCCAAAAATGGTAAAGGGGCTCCATGCAGCCAAATGCGAGGACCCAGGAGGGGGCTTCCAGAGGTGAGTCCAAGCATTGGAGTGTGGAGCCTGAAGCGCCTGTGAGGTGATGTACGTATCCTCTATCGTCGGATGCGCTTTGATGGGGCAGTAATTAATCCAATATGTTTTCTGATGAGAGGTGTTTATTCCCACCCGGTGTGCACGGCGACCATCCCTTCTTTTGGTTCTGCATAATATGTTTGAGGTGTTACCCGAAGGCAAAGAATTTTATTTTTTTCCTGATTGGTGGTACGTACACTTAGCCGTGGTGTGGGTTCGGCGATCTCGATTATAAGGCACGCCTCTAGTAACCTCGAATGGTAGTTTAAAAGCAGGGCAACCATTTGCGAGTACCTACCTTGCCAACTACCCTATCTTCTTCCGGTCCAGTGATCCTCTGACTTGAGCTAAGAGACATCTTGAAGTCCTACAACCAGTCCCTAGCATTTACCATGGAAGAGCAGAAAACTATGCGCTGCGTTGTGACGACTGGCGATGGAAAATTTGAACTCAAGCGGTTGCCCATTCCGTCGCCGGGTCCAAACGAAATGCTCGTCAAAGTCGAAGCCTGCGCTCAGAATCACACCGATTGTAATGCCCGCTTCATCTATTCGTGTCTCATCAGTTTGCTAATTTTGTGCGATCATAAACAGGGAAGTCAGTTACTTTGCATAAGCATCCTGGTAACATTGTAGGTTCAGACTTCGCTGGGACTGTTGTTGCGCTTGGTTCTGCGGTCCCGTCTGAGTTGCGTAAGGTGGGAGACAGAGTCGCAGGGATGGTGCGCGGAAGTACGTGTTGTTCAATCATCATCATAGCGCCTTGTCTTACGTAACTTTGATTTTAAAGATATCAATCCAAATGGCGCTTTTGCTGAATTTTTGGTCGCGGATCCAGCGTTAGCGATTACCCTGCCCCCTGATTTGCCTTTCGAAACTGCAGCGCAGCTTGGTGTCTCTTGCTACGCGACCTGTCAGGCTCTATACCAGACATTGAACCTCCCGACGCCCCTGCAACCGGCTACCTCCCCACAAGATATCTTGATATGGTCCGGGTCGTCTTCTATGGGTCACTATGCAGTCCAGTTCGCCAAATTAGCTGGTCTCCGTGTCATTTCCACTGCTTCACCTGCAAATTTTGAGTTGGTCCGGTCACTCGGCGCAGAAGAAGTCTTGGACTATGCTGACTCCAGGACCCCGAAAAAAATATTTGCTGCAACAGCAGGGAAACTGCGTCAGGCTGTTGATTGCATCAGTGACGGGATGACTCCTGTTCAAGTGAGCGGATCTCTGAGTAAAGAAGGCGGGACCGTTGTCACCGTCCTTCCTTACGAAAGCAGGAAGAAAGGCGTCAAGACGGAACTCATTCTCATATACTCTATGTGGGGCGAGGTATGTTTGATTCATTTATCAAAATCACACACCATTTTTGCTCACAGTCCTTTGTTACACTGCCAGGACGTCGAACTTCCAATGCTGATTAAAGGTGACCCAGAGCACTACAAGAACGCTACCACGTACAACCGCATGATATCAGAAATGCTGGCCAAAAATATGCTGAAGTTCGGCGCTATCAATATTTTCCCAAACGGCCTGGCGAGTGTGCAAGAGGGCATGGAGTACATGATGTTTGGAAAGGTACGTTAATTTTTTCTCAATTCAACCACTGCGAGGTGAAACTAAGGCTTCGATTTCTAGGTACACGCTGAGAAGATAATTTACAGGATTTCTGACACTCCTGATAGCTTCTGATTTCGTCCTACATCTTTCCGTTAGCTAGCTAGAATTACTTCTCAGGCTTACAATTCTTACTAATGCACCGCATGTCGGCCCTCCTATATTGCCAGGAATGTATCCAAGTACGTCTCGCGTTCGACATATCAATCAATAAAGACATTATGTTTCTATACCATAAGAAGGCTTCAATTGTAAGGTCTGTTATTACGTGCGATCCAATCTCACTGAGAGTTTCTCTGAAGCATGTTGGATAAACTCCACATATGCTGGGGCTTATAACTCTATTTCCCAAGCAACGGAAATCAGACTCACGCGGCGAATGTTCCTTCTACGTTACTCACCCTTCTACCGACACAGCCAAAAATGGGACTGTATTCAAAGAGGAGTCACCAGGATCAATCTATTCAGTACATATGATCCTTGCTTCTTGTTGGGACAGCGCCGGTTATCCTCCTGCCCTGATGACAAGCATATTTGCATGGTACCGTAAGGGAAAAATAGACTGACATTTACATCGTGAGGTGTAAGTACTATGAGCGATGCATGGTATAACGGCAGAAGTCAAACGTTAAGTATAGCAACTTCATATCAAGCCATTCCACGTCCCTTTGACTTCAAGACAATGTTCTGAAATGACGGACATCGTGTTGCCGTTCGCTTCATTGCACGCCATGAGCCTGCGGAACGAAGCGCCAGTTTCCCCTATGAATATACCGAATTTGGTATTCCTAGATGATTTTCGGCATAGGTAGTTCGACAGTAAATGAAGACAGCGTAGACGAAAAGCATGGGGCCATTGATGACAGCCATTCCGCGAAACGTGAAGCGAATTTAGCAGAAAAGAATTTGCAGAGCGAACTTGGAGTGAGCATTGACCATTCTGAGTGAGTTCATGAAAGGCGCTCAATGGAAGGATTTTCCGACTTTGGGCCGAAGAGAACAAAAGAAGTTGGCATCGTCTCGGCGTCAAATTTGGTATTGAGGGTCAAACTTGGGTCAAAAGGGGAAGGCGTAGAACAATAAAAACGAGGATGGACCCCGGATTGCGTTACGTAACGCTGGCCAACAACGCGTTAACAACTCGGACATCAAGAACATTTTATTTCTTACCACGATCATATCTCTGATTGTCCTTCAGAGCACCCCTTACCGAGCCCTGACTTGTATGAAACAATTTTGGCCCACCTTCCAACAATGATCTTTCAATATATATTCCGGTATATAAGTACCGCCTGGAGGGTCATTGCCCTAGATTTATGACCAAAACCCTCGACATTGCTCACTGAGCTCAAGCATGTCGTCTCCCATTGCAATAGTAAGTTGTTCGTTCGACGCGTTCTGGTCGCCTGATGACCCATTTTCTCTTTCCAGGTGGGCGTGTCTGTCGAGCTACCAAGCGGTGGCTACTCCACAGAGAACTTGGACCATAAAACTTTCTTCGATTTTTTGTTGTCGTCCGGTGAAGCGTACGAAGAAATACCGTCAGATAGGTTTAATGTTGAAGCGTGCGTCGCTGCTCTACGTCTTTAGTTCTTCAGCGAAGCTCATCATTTTTTTTCGTCGCTTTAGATGGAAGGGTCCTGGCGCTGGCAAGATTCACGTCAACAAGGGCGCTTTTCTCAAGGACATTGATACTTTCGACAATGTTGAATTCGGTATCTCTTCCAAGGACGCGTCGACCATGGCGCCTGCTACTAGGAAGCTGCTTGAAAATGCTTTCTTGGCACTTCTCGATTCTGGATCGGACTACAGAATGAAGAACGTTGGTTGCTTCACCTCCGGCACTTCAATTGAAATGGGCAATGTTTCCGAGCCGGTGAGCATCATTTGAGATTTCCATTGAATGTCGTTGTCTCACTAATTTCCAAAGGATGAATTTGAAGCGCGGGGTTCATTCGCCGGTTACCCTTCGATGATTGCCAACCGCCTTTCGAATCATTTGGATCTCATCGGTCCTTCTGTCCCAATGGACACAGCGTGTAGCTCTACGCTCACGGCGATGCATATTGCTGTGCAAGCGATTTCAAATGGGGATTGTGAGGCAGCTGTAGTCGGAGGATGTCAATTAAACCATCGGTAAGTGTTTACTTGCGTAGAAGTGTTTTGTCTTTTGTCTAATTTTACACGTTTTTTTTAGTTTCATCGACTGGATTACGTATAGCCAGGGATCATTGCTTGCTAAAGACGGCAAGTGCAAGCCTTTCGATAGTACTGCAGATGGGTATGTGTGCTCTTGGTGTTCTCACACCAACCCGGGGCAAGGCTGATGTTGTGATAGGTTTTCGAGAGCAGAAGGCTGCGCGGTTGTAGTTATCAAACCACTTGCAGATGCTATTCGAGATCAAGATCATATTTACGCGACGGTATATGGTTTCCAAGGAATATTATTGGGTGTAGCTTAATTTTTGTTAGATACTCGGAACCGCTATCAATTCGACTGGCTCAGCTGCACCACCTGGAGCGCCAGTTGCCGAATCTCAACGTGATGCGATGGTGCAAGCCTTCCAACGTGCTGGTCGGAGCCCCCGCGAGGTGGACTATGTCGAACTCCATGCAACAGGTATTTCTAAATCCATCTGACGTTTACGTGCAGTGCCTTTTCATCTAACAACATTGCGATCAGGCACCGCGAAGGGAGATCCCACGGAAGCTAATTGGGTAGGAGAGCACTTCCACAGGGAAGACGAGCTTGTGGTGGGAAGTGTGAAAGGCAATATTGGGTAAGTGTTTCCCATCTGCCAACTTGAAGGTTCGCTGAGTTTTTTTTTCCCATAGCCATACGGAAATTGTAGCGTTCCTTGCGTCACTGTCGAAAGTGATCTCGATTTTCGACAAAGGGGTGATTCCTCCTCAAGTTAATATTCGTCATTTGAACCCAGGGATCAAGTGGGATGAGTATCGTCTCAGGGTTCCCTTGGAATGTACTCCGCTTTCCGTGCGGTCCAGTGATAAATCTCTGGTCTCGATTGCGGGATCTGGCATCGGCGGATCTAATGGACATGTTGTGTTGGAATCACCTCCGAGACGCACGCCGGTTGTGAATGGTGCGAGTGTTGGCCTGAATTCGCGAGGCCCTCTCCTGATTATGACCGGCGGGCTTTCCGCACGAGCCGCTACATCGATTTCTGAAAGTATTGAGAGCAGTTTTGGAAATTATGTGTCGGACCTGCCGGGGCTTTCGACTGTGCTTGGGCGACGCTCGAAACAAGCTACGTATAGGTCTTTCGCCATCGCTGGTGTCAACGAGACCACGATCGGTGGATTTTCCTCCCCAGAACATTGCCCGCGGATTATTAATTCGCTGATCTATGTGTTCTCCGGACAAGGACCGCAGCACAAAGACAGTAAGCATATTTCATTCCTTGTACTTTTATCTCGAATTCTAATGTCATGTATAGTGGGTCGAGAATTATTCGAGAAATTCCCTGTCTTCCGCCAGAGTATCGTTGAGATGGACGATGTATTCCGCCGAGTGACTGGTCAATCCATCATCAGCGACTATGGTCTTTTCGACGAGTCCTCTGGGCGAGCTTTGCCAGAGATCTGGCCTATCGCCCTCGTGTTGCCGTCGGTTGCGATTTTCCAGATTGCGCTCTTCGACCTTCTGGTTAGCTTGGGCATGAAGCCTGATGCCATTGTTGGCCATTCTGCTGGTGAGACCGCGGTGCTGTACGCTTCAGGAGCTGCGTCGAAAGCGATGGCTGTCGAACTGGCAATTATTCGAGGGCAGTCGTTTACGGCAATTGAGAAGCTTGGAGGCACTATGGCGGCTGTGTCATGCACACCCGAGGTGATGGACGAAATTCTAGTCCAGTATCGCAAGGAGCACGAAGACGCCCTTGTTGAACTTGCCTGCTTCAATTCTCCTTCTGCAGTCGCCATTGCAGGAGAAGAGGTTGCCGTTGATGCTATTGTTGCTTTGGCGGATGGTCGAGGATTCTTTGCACGCAAGATCCGGACCAAGGTTCCATTCCATTCGTCGATGATGGAGAAAGCGAAGGCTGAGTACACTGCTGCTTTGGACGACTTATTCAGACGTTATCCTGGTCCTCACGTCCCTAAGGTCGCCACATATTCCACCCTCACTGGGGAACTGTACGAAGGCAGCTTCGACGCAGACTATTTCTGGAGCAACACGCGTTCGCCAGTGCGTTTCACTCAGACGATGGAGGTAATCCGGGCTGCCCATCCAAGTTCCACCTTTGTCGAGTTCGCTCCTCACCCAGTCCTTTCTTCTTACGTCGTCAGCATGGCGTCGGAGACATCGACGGTCCTTCATTCGGTGCTGCGTCCCAAGCGAGGTGGGCGATCCACAGAGCATTTGGATATTCTACGTCTTTGCGGAAAGGTCACTGTTGCTGGCCATAACTGCGTCGATTTCGTGGCTCTCAATGGGCGCACATGCTCAGATTTCAAGTTGGCCTTACCGACTTATCCCTTTGTCAAGAAGAGGTACCCGCTTTATCCAGATACGCCAGGCGTGCAGAAGCAGATGGAGGCTGCTCGCGGCCCGCTGAACCATGCATACCTTCGTATGAACAAGGATTCGCACCCAACGCTGGCGGAACATATTATCAGAGGGGAACCCATCATGCCAGCTGCTGGTTTCCTTGAGATGGTGAGCTAATATTCCTATCTCACTAGGTTCGGAAATACCATTTCTAACGATATCGTTTTATCAGGCGTTTGAATTTGGCGCGTCGACTCTGATGAACGTCAACCTGCGTTCTATCTTGTCTCTATCGTCTGAGAAACCAGTCAAGGTGGATATCCAGCTCGATGGAGCATACTGGACTGTTAAGTCTATTCCGAGCACCAAGTCACGCAAGGATGCATCTTCCAATGTCAGTCTCTCTCTTTTGAACTTTTCCCGTTAAGATTCCACCGCTCATTCTCTCCTTGCAGACTGGCCGGTTGCACGCAGATGGGTATCTGTCGTTCGAGACGCCTCATGCCGTCTCTGCTTTGGATATCGAGGCTGTCAGGAACAGGTGCCCAGGACACATCGGATCTGGTGAGCTTTCTCCACTTTTGTTTGTGCAGGTCGTTTCTAACTTCGAGTCCAAAGGTTTCTACCCCTCTCTGTCATATTTCTCGGCCTATGGGACTCATTTCCAGAGGGTCACGAACATGTATTACAGCGTCAACGAGGCCCTTGCATCGATTAAAGGCACTGATGCGTTCTTGGCCAGGTAAGAGGTTGTTTTTCGTCAATTTCTTCACGAGACTTGAATTTTATTAGTGATGGGAAGTACATCCTCCACCCTGCTATCTTGGACGCTTGCATTCAGATGACTGCGTACAAGCCTTTCCATGGCGACTACGATCCAAACGTTTACTACTTGCCTGCGCATGTGGACGCCATCATTGCTCACCAGCCGTTGAAAGTGAATTATTTCCCTGCACACATTTACGCTCACATTGAGCTTAAGCAATGGAAACCTGGTGAGAAGAACTTTGTGTTTCGCCTCTGCTCCTAATTAATCTTCATGTTCAGATGGCATGGTGTACGATATTTGCCTCGTTGACGACTCCGGTGTTCGTCTCTGCACTTTTGCTGGATTGGAGGTCGCGAAGCACCACATTACTCCTGTAACTGACGCAGCTCGACCTCTGCAAGTTGCCTTCCAGCCCGCGTTCCAATCAGAACGTCCCAAGCCCACCACCACTTGTACGGCTGTAGATCACTCCGATCTCTATGCCACTTTGGACAAGATGTCCATTCGAATGAAGATGAGCGCAAAGACCGGTCAAATCACGAAGTAAGATGCAACCTCTCATCTGATTCTATGGTGTACTGATGAATAACACTTGTGTAGGCCGTCTCCTCCTACCTTTGGACAGACGAAAGAGCTGGCTCCTTATCTTGAGCTTTTGGCCGCAGACAAGGCATGTTCATCTACAGTCAGTGTAACAATCACTCGCTGACAATGTTTCAGAAGGTCTCGTCCTCGGAAGGTCCGCAATTTGAACAAGCTATCATCTATAGCATGACTTCGTTGCGCGACGCCCTCAAACATATCAGCGTTTCTGGCACCAAGGTCGTCGAAGTTCTCATTGCTAGCAATGGTATGCTCACTCTCCTGCGTGTGCTTGCTGTCAACTTAACTGTCGTCTTTCCAGTAAAATCCGACTTTTTCCGAGTCAGCATTGAGGAAGTTTTCCGCGAATTCTCGACCTTGCACGTCAATCTTTTCGTCGACAACAAGCACCCGGCGCAGACACTTCCGACTGTGGCATCGGGAATGGTTCGAAACGTCAGTGTAAAAGTGGGCGACAACTCATCCGCCGTTGAAGATCAACTTTTCGACGTTGCTCTCTTCTTCAATGTCGCTGACGACAAGGCCAAGCCTCAACATATCGTCGACACTGCGAACAGGCTGCTTCTGCCTGGAGGCACGTTCATCGTTGCGGAAAGGAACCTGGAAGCATGGGAATCCATGGCTCTGGGAACTGTGTGGTATAATGCTGCATTCGGTAGTCCTTCATCAGAGAACACGTACCGTCTCTCGTCGTACTTGGAATCTTTGGCCAAGTTTACGGTTCAGCGTGTGCATAATTCAGAAGACGCGGACCCTTTCCACTTCTGCATCGATGCACAGAAGAAGACCTGGTCCAACTTGGAATCACCAGACGAAGCGTTGGTTGACCCTATAGACTCATTCGTATACGAGTACTCGTTCGGCAACGAGCTCGATCTGCAGTGGGAACTGTCTGGTTTGAATTCCACCCAGTACATTGACATCTGGATCACTGCGACGGAGGGCAGGGATGGAAGTGCAGCGCAGGGCTTTGTGCGTGCATTGCGAAGGGAATATGTATCGTGGACGATCAGGCTGGTGGTATTCCCTGAATCTTACGATGAGGACATGCGTCAAGAGTTCCTTGACCATTTGCCTACGGAATTGCGTCTTGAGCAGGACATTCTAGTCTCACCCGAAGACCAGAATATGCTTATGGTGCCCCGCATTGCCCCCGTTGCTGAGGTTAATGCTTCGACAGCGACGAAGCTACACGGCCTCCCGACCTCGCTTCCTCCTTACCATGTACTGTTGCGTCCTATCTCCTTTTCGAAGCAAGGCGCTGTAACTGGGCTTCTGGCGACTGTCGTCGATGCACAATCTACAACCCTTCATGATGGTCAAATTGTTGTGGCCTTGTCGATGCACCCATTGAAGAGACGATGGTGGTCGATGTGGCCTGCTTGGCCAGCTTCCTTCGGAATTCACTCGAGCTGCAGATTCAATTTCCGCTCTCATTCCTGGTTTCGTCACTGCTGTCTTGCTCCGGCCTGAGCGCCATTCAATCGTTCGGACCGTCTGAAGCTCGCCCGCATCCTCGTCACTCATGCAGACACTGTGACCGGGTTCAACGTGGCAAGGTCTATGCGAAGAATGGCCTGCAGGTCATGAAAGTCGACAATGACGCCAGCCTACACGACATCGCCAAGCTTAATGGCGAACCATTTGATCTCATCGTTTCTGGATACACAGATCTCCCTTATGTCCAGGTGTTGAAGACGCTCTTAGAGCCAAGACGAGGAAAGCTTTTCTCGTGGAATGATGCTGACAGTGGCTTGCCTAGTATTCTCCATCGTGACCCCTACTCTATTGCGGACGCCTTACGATGCTCCTTTAGTATGATTGGAGGCGACTTGGAGTCTTTCCGTCTCCCCGTAACATGCAAGCTACCAAGCGAGGCCGAGATGTCGAAGTCGAGCGTCCTGTCAATCTTCCAACGAAGCGTCTTTCAATCCGGATAAGGCATATCTTATTCTGGGGGGTATAGGAACATTGGAGTTCATTTAGCGTTATATATGTATCAGGTATGTTTTGGGGCTCAGCGTGGAAATCACTACTGATTGGTTTGGGCTGCTTCTAGAGAGGTGCTAGGCATATTGTGCTAACCTCTCGGTCAGGAAGAAAGAGTCTTGACAGCACCAGCAATGTGGTTGTGCGACGGATGATCAAATACCTGGAGGCCAAGGACGACCTCCGCCTTTCTCTCGTCGCCGTCGATGCGACCGACGTTGCCAGTACGACGGCACTTTTGAATACGCTAGGAACGACTCAAGTCGGCGGCTGCATATTCTTGACTGCTGTGTTATCGGATGGCATTTTCCGACATCTCACTGAGAGCGATTTCTCTCGTGTCTTTTCAGCGAAGTTGGATGCCTTTGCCGTCACTAAAGAGGTCTTCGATTTCCAATCAATGGACTTCGTTGTTTCCTTCACATCGGTGTCAGGGCTGTTTGGATTTGGTGGCCAGACGAACTACGGAGCGTAAGTTGTTGGTTCTTTTCTTTTTCAACTTTCATTGACCTCTTTCTCGCAGTGCGAACACGGCTCTAGAGGCTTTGACGTCTGAACTTCCCAATGGGTTCTCGTTCGTCTGCCCTGGGGTTCTCGATTCGACTTTGGTGCTTGCCGGTACTGGAGAAGCGAATGAATCTCGACTCGGCTCCCTTATTCCTTGGGCTGTACCTGCGGAAGGTGAATACTTTTCTTGATTGCAATCTAAACCATGCCTCATTTTACGTCTATAAGATATGATCAAATGGTTTGAGGACTCGATGTTCCGATTCCAGAAGGGACAGCGCACTGTTCGATACGTCTGTGACTTGAACTGGGAGGTGATGGACAGAACTCTGGGTATGCCTCGCCTGGGCAAACATTTGTTGCCTAACCAAGCCCTCGAGACGGCCTCTGACCTGGACGACGCGGCGCACATGTCGAGGATTGTGAGGAATGTGCTGGATATCCCGGAAGCGGACTTCTCGCTTGATGTTCCTCTCACTGCCTACGGGATTGACTCACTCTCCGCATCTCGTATTTCTTTCTTGTTGCGTCCATATGTTCAAGCCACGCAGATCCAGTTGCTCGCCGATGTCTCGCTGGCCGACCTCCTCCGATCCTCGGAGGGTGAATCCTCTGCGCCATCTGAAAGTCAGCCAGTTTCGAAGCCTGTGTCAACTCCCAAAAAGAAGGTCGAGTTTATGAGCGACATGCTCTCGAAGTACAGCGCCGATATGAACGTCGACTCGGCCGAAACTTGTGCTTCATCTTCGATGTCCCAAGCCGACAAGGACATCATCCTTGTCACTGGAACGACGGGCACCCTTGGATCAAACATCCTTTCCCAACTTCTCCAAAATGATGACGTGGAACTCGTCTACGCTCTCAATCGTCCTTCGAAGGCCGGCACCTCGACCTTACAGCGCCAGAAAGATATTTTCGCCACTCAAGGCCTTCCTTTGTCTCTTCTTGACTCCTCTAAGCTCGTGCTTCTGGAGGGTGACTTGAGAGTCGATAACTTCAACCTCCCACCCGACGTTGCGAACAAGGCATGTTGTATCTGTTACTCAAGGTCAATATGCATACTTACATTATATTTTCTACAGCTTCTCTCCTCTGTCACCCGCATCATCCACAATGGTAAGGATAATCTTTTGGAATATCCCGTACATGGTAGCTCATTTTGTTTCAGCTTGGAAGGTGGACTTCGCGACATCCTTAGTGGACTATGAAGACTTGATCAGGGCAGTCGTAAGCTGCTCGACTTCGCCAAGCAGTCGCGCCTTGCCGTCAGACCGTCTCTCTCCTACATCAGCACGATCGGCGTCTTCCAACGTAGCAACTCTAGTCTCGTGGCATTCTCGTCTTAACATCTTTCCAGATCCTAAGGAATATTCTTCCGAAGAGTACGCACCTGAAGCACCCATCGTGGACCCGAAGATATCTATTCAGACGGGATACATCGAGTCGAAGTGGGTGGCTGAACGCCTCTTCCAACTTGCGTCGGAAAATTACGGTCTGAAGACGAATGTTGTTCGTGTTGGACTGTTGAGCGGTGGATCCAATGGTTGCTGGGACCCTTCTCAATGGTTCCCAGCTATTGCGCAGTCGGCGTCGTACTTGGGATGCCTTCCGGATGGAGAAGACGTGAGTTGTTCAGGCTATTGTTTGATTCCCTTCCTAACCCTTAATTCTGCTGTAGTTGATCTCCTGGATTCCAGTGGACCTCGCTGCGGCTGCCATCGTGGACATGCGCCGTGCTGAGAACCAAACTCTCCACCTCGTGCATCCCAAGCCGGTCAAATGGAACACTGTCATGAAGGCCCTTGCCACCTCTCTCGGCGTCCCTCTCGTGCCTTACGTCGAGTGGTTCGCCCGCCTCGAAAGCTCCTCAAACGACGCGGATGAGAAGACTTCTGGACGTCAAACAGAGCACAGTCGCGCTGCGTTAAGGATGACCCACTTCTATCGCATTGCCCTTAGTGCTTCCTCTCATCAGACGGAGAGCATGGGTCTGCTCGCTAAGGTCGTCACCGACAATGCTTTGAACGCCTCCCCTTCGTTGCGAAGTGAGGATGTCCAGCCTCTCGGCGAGCATGACGTCAAAAATGGGTTGCTTATTGGAAAGAGATCGGGTTTTTGCCAGCATAAAGGGCATCATGCAAGTACCTCCATTGTACTATATTTTCTTCTTCTTCCTTCTCTTACCTCTATCTCTTTATAATACTGTTGGCGCCTGAGACCCTAATTCAGAGCCACGTCGTCATTCTCGTCACTTGTAGCCTTTCCTGATGTGTCATAGCCCATCCATCCGCACTTTAGAGTAAATCCTTCGTATTCCCGGATTCGTCTTATCGTTATTGTCGTCCGTATCGTTACATATTACATCTGATTTCCATACAACAACATCTTAGATGTCGTTAATTTCGCAATATAATGGCCTTGTTCAGGTCCTATTCAATTGACCGTAATGAATACATCTACTTGACTATTGAGTGAACACCCCGAGCTAGCCAAGGCAAGGTTAGCGGGAACACGGAGGCTGGAAAAAGTGAGCGCATACCTGATAAATAGTCCTTGGCCATGCTAGCGCTCTGCAGAGTATCCATAAAATGTCGAAGTATAAGAACAGTTTTGATGACGCACCAGCCCTTTCACGATTTCGTATACGCTCTTATCATGGTAGCGCAGACCTGTTGCTGGGTCTGTGTACGGGGCCTAATGCGACGCGTCAGAATACGTCCAAAGCATGGCGAGAGTATCTCACATCAAGGCCTGTGATATCACATAAATGTTTATGGGGTATAACTGACGGAGGTGCTTCTATAGTCGTGTCTGCTTGATGTCGTTAGATATGGTCAAAACTACGATTAAAAATAGTATAGAACCTACAAGTAGGCACTTCCTCCGGAATGTCCACAACGGCCTGAGGGTTCGTTTTGAGTAGCTCCTCCCTCTTCAGTCTTCTCTCTTCCCTGTCTGCTCTTTCTCGCTCTCTCTCCTGACCGAGCACTGTCTTCAAGTTCTTGACTCTACGATTGACATTCTTCGTGTAGTGCGGGTTTTTGAAGGGTCTTGGCTGGTGTAGGTATGATAATTGGACAGCTAATGACTTGAAACGCGCGATTTGATTAGTCTCCAGAGAAAAATCGGGATTCTGAATGCACCTACGGGTGTCACTGGTGTTGATGTTCCATCGGAACCTGTCTTCTTCTTGAAACCACCTTTGGGGGGCCTATAAAATAAAATCAAGTTCATAATATCTCACAATATCAAAAATTCAGCTTACATCGTCCGAGATACGAATTGGTCTGCCCCTGGTCGTGATTAAAGACTCGGAGGTACATGCGGGAAGGAGGTCATCGTTGTCCGCTTCAAATACATGTAAACATTTAACATGGCCCTCACGAACTACAATGATTCAACTTGGAATCAAATCTGTCCCATTCAAATTTGATTCAAATGATATATCCTGAAGTACTACGCCCGACTTCGAACCCTACCCTTTCTCCTCTACTGCTCGAATACTTAAATACCCTTTTCGTCTCAAGCGGTGGCGACGATGACTAGTACGCATTTACCTCAGGAAATAATAGATCTCATTATCGACGAGGTCGCATGCCATGGTTCCCGAGCTACCCTCAAAACGTGTTCCGTCGTGTCGATGGCTTTCTATTTGGCATCCAGGAAACACCTTTTCTCGGATATTAGCTTTTTGGTGGATACTTCTTGTCAAACGCGCGCAGCCGAACTCATCAAAGTTTTACAAAACAACGATGCCTATTTAATCCCGGCAATTCGATCTTTGAATCTCAAATTTGATATGGCAGGCCTTCCACCGCCCGCGCATTCCTCAAGTCGAGGGATACTATACAACAAATTCTCCGGAAACTGGGTGTGGAAAAGAATCATCTGCTTGAATTGCTCAACCTTTTGAGCCAAAGGCCCCTCGAGTCACTCAGGCTCATAGGATTGCTACGGTTTACTTGGAGCTCTCCTTTCATTTTACCCCAGCACCGAGTCCCTTCTGTCCCGAATTTTCTCTAGCAATTCCCTTAACACTCTTCATTTGGTTAATATTGGGAAGATACCGAAGTCACTTCTGGTAGCCGCAATTACCTCAAGCAGCCTTATCGATCTCAAGCTTTCTTCCGTTTTTTTCGACAGAAAGGATCCTTTGGAACCACCGACTACAACGAATCCTAAGTCACTGGCTATGTTGGAGAAATTGGAGCTCACGGGATTTGATATATTCCCCATTTTTCAATCTTTGCAGTCCATCCTTCCAACCCCGCCGGGCCCGGGTTTTTCCCGCCTACGAACGTTCAGGGCATCTTCTAAGATGTCTGGAGAATGCGGCAACTTAGCCAATTTGTGGTTCAGTCCATGCCATCCTTGGATACGCTTGAATTCATTCAGCGTGAATCAACCTGTGCGTGTAGTCTACTCAACCTGAAAATATCACCAAGGATCTAACACGACAATGAGTGCAGTGGATCATATGATATATGAGGGACTTGCCTTATTTTATCTTCCCCAGATCGCTTCACTGCAAACATCTCAAATTTATCATTACCTCTTATGGAGAGGACGGTTTTATAGCAAAGCAGATAGCTTTGTCCAGGTTGTTTGCCCGGACATCTCCCACCAAATCATATCGGTTGTAGTAGAGTTTCATGCACATCTGAACCAGGTGAACGAAGATGACCCACTGGCCCCTAGTCGTCCCGGGTGGGCGGCCCTAGATGAAGCATTATCTAGCCCGGTTTCGGTGATGTGAGGACGGTCTTCTTCCAGTGTCAAATTATGTCGCACGGCTTCAGGCACATCGTCCATTTTCCTGGAGGCAGAAGCCATGCCAAGGCTTCTACCCTACTCCCTTGCTAGCACGTTGCGCGCCTCGACTTGCCGTTGAAATCTTCTGGAGTCTATATTCAGTCCCTCTGGGCCAATCCTTGAATTTTGACTAGATGAGGAGACGTATCTTCATTCTCTTACAGAACTTCCTCCGCCTTTGGCGTCCTTTCCTTGACGAAAAGACCTCAGCACGACTGGGCAATCAATATCAATTTACACCCCCCCCCATCTTAGTGACCGACTCTGAACCATTATTTTCACGAAATGATGATGGATCACATGGTCTGAAAATAAATGCAATGAAGCTGTGTGAAATAGGCCGGAGGGATATCTGCTTGCAATTGCGACCGATGAAGGGAGTGCATTCATTTCAACAACTCTGGCTTGTCATTGGCAAGCATACTTTGATTGAACTATGTTAGACAGGGCGTAATTTGCTTCTGATTTTCCCTGGCCAGTCATCGACGGGTTAGCGCTGCCTTCGTTGGACTTTTCCCCCCTTCGCGCCATGCGGGTACGAAATACTGTTGGACAGACACATTCTCTTGATATTCTTGAAGACTTATTACGTGTCAGTTTCCCGTCTTGTATTTGCATGGCTTGAATGTCAAGCGATATTTTTCCGCCAGGACTCCTATCACCCTTAACATTCGACAACTTGTCATTTCTGTGAAAATAAATGTGTCAGACTAGATGCTATCTTCTGAGATAGTGTCCTCTATCTTTCTCATGCGATGATACTGTTCCAATGTCACAAGTTGAACAACCAGAATGCACGTGTGATCAGTTACCTTAACACCATTAAATTTCGGGAGAGAGAAAGTCCACAAGTACATGTCCTCACCACCTTCCACGGTTGACTAATATAACCCAACGAGATCCATATCGGTATCACTGTACAGAAATAATCCGAGATCATCGACAGTCATCATTCGTCATTATGGAAAGGTCTACTATTATAGTAATCGAATTACTAGCGCTCTCACACATAGAAGTTGTATAAATATAACTGGGCTTATTATCCAAGGTCAATTGCCAGGCCTACTCAGCCTGTCACAAGCGTGAAAGAGATAGTCGTCTCATGGGCGTCGGAAGTTAGAGAAATGTAAGTCCTGATAAAAATTCGGATTGCTGTATGTTTTTTTAATAAAGACATGGAAATGCTTGTAAATAATCGCCGAAAGAGCGTTACCTTCACCCACTTCTGGAGAATCTGCTCTGCGTGTATCATTTCCAACTGGTCTCCAAGAAGACAAGGGTATCATTCCTTCAAGAAGGAATGATACACGCTGCAGAAAAGTACATAGGCCAGTAGATCTTCGATGCACTCCCTTGTGATGCATATGCCAATGTGACCTCCCGAGACGCCCTCGATAAGAATATGAGTGACACTGAAGAAACATAACGTCTTGACGTGCTTGACCTGTAAGGCCCTAAGTAATGTTGTATGGTCCAAGGTCAAAATATCCCAGATGTTAAGCTACCTGCCAAGGGCTTTGTCTTTTTTTCTCAGGAATGTTGAAATAAAATGGTGATCGCCACACTTTGTACTATTCTGCTCCATTTTGACCATCTTACCAGCTGGTTTTGAAGGGTGCATTACTTACTAGGACTTTGTATATTAATCCGTGAGGCCGATTGCCCCTTTATTGCAACCTTCTACTGGAATTCATCGGTTCAGTGGTTCTGAATTCGTTGAGCTTTATAATTTATGGTCGTCATTAGTCAAAGCCGAGGTACTGGCAGTTTTCTGCAGGCTTGCTATGGTTCAACATTGATTCGTTATTGCATGGGTGGCCAAAACCCAGGCCAATCCATCTCGAATCTAGCACGGCACGAAGGAGAGGGTCTCTTTGCATCGCAGGTTTCTGCGTTCATTCGGGGCAAGGCCGGGCGACGACACCTGTGATTTTCTGCCTCCTTCCGCTTGCGACTTGCGATCATCTGGCTTCATCTGGATTCAGAAAACAAGATTTAAACTTTCTTATCCATCAAACGAATTTATGGCTTCTTGATTCTTAATTTTCGCCACAAATTACAATCTACGATCGTCATCAACATCAAGGGGGATGTTGCTTGCCGGCTACCTCATGATTTTACAATTTTATCTGGTGAGTTTTGATGCGATGCGCGCCTCACTACGGTCGTAGAGTAGCCCCTGAATGAACGCAACGTGAGCAAGACTAAGCGTCACTGTTAGCATCGGGAGGCGGGAGCACAGTGACAGACAGTGGACTAACTGGATATCTTCCCCTATGTAACATGTTGATGCTGAGCGAAATACAGTAATTGATCGGCACTTCATTTTAATCAGGTTAATCCCGAGGTGCAGTGACGTTGAGCCAGTCTTTGAATTGGTGAAGAACATCGCCGATAGCGCTTGCAAACCGTCTTTTTCGTACTGAGAACATCTAGTGGTGAGTCTTCATGAATACAAGGGGAATTAACGATTCCCTGCATATCTTATCGAAGCTTCACTTTGCTAATCTGTTCCATAGCGTGCGGAGGTCATGAGACCTAAATTTAGGTATAACGAGAGAAAATGCTTCTTGCGGCCGCTCTGCCTGAGAGTGGAAATAGGTGGAAGTATAAGAATGAGTAAAGACGGTCAGCTATTGGCCATTTTATATAACTAGTGCGTACCCCAGGTCACTTCTTTTCTGCGCTACATTGAATTACGGGGTATAGGAAGGGGTCCTTTACTCGCTCCCTCTTACACCGAGCAACAAAAAACTGCACTTTTAGTAGTTTGGGACCAGGGCAAGAGTTTGTCATATGCACGCGATGGGTGATTCTCTCAGTTGATGGATATAAGCAGGTCCCGTGGGTGTCCATGTGGTTTGTCCTCCTTTCTTTCCTCCTCTTCAATCTGTGTAACGAACTCGAAACGCTTGAAGACACGACGATGGCTAAAGAATTAGTACTGGTACGTTCCCCCTGCTCTGAATTTCGCATATTAACGGATTTTCTGACGCTGGAGGTGTCATAGGTTACTGGTGTTTCCGGTTTCATTGCTGGACACACTACAGAAGAATTGTTGAAGCGCGGGTTCCGTGTACGAGGGTGAGTAGTCACTCTGCAATGTCAGGCGGAACACCGTTGACACTGGCATCTTTGTGTCATAAATAGGACAGCACGAGGAGCAAAGTACGAACAGCTAGTGAAGACTGTGAATGTACCCGACTTGGAGTTCGTGAAAGTAGATGATATCGCAACGGGTGACTTCACAGAGGCATTGAAGGGGGTTGATGCCGTTGTTCACATTGCCTGCCCGCTTCCTGGGAGGAAGGACCTTGAGGAGACATTCAGGGTACGTCATGTTGATTTTGGATGGCCCGCATGTGTGATGGCCCGGTTGATGTATAGTCTCGCAGAGCGCTATTGAAGGCACCCTAAATGTTGTACGTCAAGCTCAAAAGGCCGGTATCAAGAAGTTTGTCGTTACGAGTTCTTTTGGGACTCTTCTCAGTCGTAAGTCATATGAGCTTGTCTTTGCCGTGGGAGGTTGTTCGATGGAGTCCCATAGCCACCCATATGCCTGCTTTCCATGGCCTGACCTTCAATGAGACAAGTAGGTTTTTTGCATGATTCACGGACTGTCGATTTACCTTCACGCATCCAGTGTGGGCCGAGCTGAATGAAGAAGAATTTTTGAAGAATCAGGAAGACAAATATTACATTTATTTCACTGCGAAGATCAAAGCCGAAAAGGCCCTTTGGGAATTCGCAGCTGAACACCCTGAGATAAGCGTTGCCACTAGTCTGTTTCTCTTGGTTGAAATTATCTCCTCACAAAACTGACTGTACACTTACAGTTCTTCCTGGGTATGTCATCGGCCCTTACCCCAAGACATTCCCTAGACCAACTTCAATCGGTAACACGGGTACGAACGATTTTGTTCACGGAATGATCAGCAAGGGTGAAGTCCCTTTCGCACCGAACTGGATCGTTGACGTCCGCGATGTGGCAAAGGGACATGTGCGTGCTCTTGAAAAGCTTCCTCTCCCATCGGGAGACATAGGACGCTTCATTGTCAACGGAGCCACACTTCCATGGAAGAAGGCGGCTGAACACCTGAAAAAGGCTAGACCAGAGGTAGCTGACAGGATCGTTGATTTAGAAACTGTCAATCCTCTGCCTGGTGTGCTTTCTACCCTCGACACGACGAGGGCGAAAGAGATTCTAGGTATAGAGTTCATCCCCACAGAGAAGACGTTTGAAGATGCTGTGGATGATTTGTTAGCATTGGAAAAGGAGTGGAAAAATTAAAATGCCCAGATTCTGGTCATCGAAAGGTTCGAAATAGGATTAATGTATAATTTATTAGTCGCATTCAAATTGTATCTGTTCATGTTAGTTTTCATCCTGTATTCCTCGTAGCCTCCTCAGGCCTCTGTGGCTGGGCTTGACGGCCACTTTGTGAAACAGGTCGAAAAAGGATACACTCAAGACGGAAGGATCGTAACAAACGGCAACTGTCACAAAGTGTTGTTTGTTTGGCCACCTGGCACGTGTGGTGTGGTCACAAACTGTCACCTTTTTTCTCTTCTTCAGTTCCAACCAAACCCAGCATCTTCAAGTCTCTTCGGCTTCTTGAATCCTGTCCTCGGAAAAGTTCCTCTGCTAATTCGGCTCCTTTGAAGGACGGCACCATAATATGGAAGAAAGATACATTGTAAAGCTTGCCTTGAGCTTGACTGTGACATCTGCGACCATTTTCGCGCGTCTAGCCTCGGACAGAAGCGTGATATGCACATGGTGGGCCTTGGAGGTACGCGCACCATGTTAGGTCTAGTCTCATTGAACGTACGGGTGTTTCAAGCTCCTCCCCGGTAATAAACCTTTCCTTTCCTTTCCACCTCTTGCCCATTAGGATTATTTGCTGATCGGTCAACTATTTTTTCCTAGGTGGATCTGTTTTAAATGTTTGTTTTGCGACTATGTCGCCCAACTTGCAATGTCATCTGAGGATACCTGGATGCCTTCTGTCTTGAGTACTTCGATATCAGCACTATCTTCAGCCTATCTTAGGTAAGCAAGGTCTACCTTACGAGACGTCGTTTCATGACTGTTTGTAATGTAGTCAATAATGGAAGACGGCCATCTTGAATGCTCAGCCTTTATGTCGACTTCCCCTTTCATTTTTGAGAGAGGAAATTTGGCTGTACACGATACTCACATAAGTTGTCCCTATGATTTGGACTGCAGACATTTTTAATGTCCGTGAGAGAGAGGGCTCACGGAGTGGAGGTTGGCGTTGAGAAACGCTCGGCTATGAATTCGTGGAGTCCGATGTTGGTTGAGCTTAAGCGCCCTCCGGCCCTGGAGGACGAAATTTCTGCCTTTTGTTGCGGCTTGCTAGCGAGCGGAAGGCTGCAAAGCATGTGTGGAAAATTCTACTTGATATGTTTTCATTACTGACGTAACTTTCAGTGAGACCGACTCATCGGCCCTACTACTAAGATGCTTCTGCGACCGAGGATACCGTGCGAGGAGGGTAAGTATGAGCCTTTCACGCAGACCTTTTCCACTTCTGACATATCTGTCTTGCATTTAACAGGACTGTGCGACATTCGAAGTACCAAAACATTAGGGACTCGTGCTCATAATGATTGATGAAATTGCTACAGACGCGGCTTGAAATGCGTTGATCTATTTTCCTGCCCTTCGCGTGGAAGAAAGAATCTTGAGGAAAATTTTCAAAAAATATCCTGTCTTGTTTTCGCTATGATGTCCGCGTCACAAGCACATTCGGCGGCTACATGAAGCGTATGCCTGGATCTATTATTATTGACAACCGGGTCTTCTGAAAACTTCTATAGCATCTTACCGTCCAATGTTGCTGGGCCTTGCTGTCAATGAGTCTTGCGAATGTCCATGAAGATGCGGACAAAATAATGAGAACAAATACTTCGTTTATCTCATTACCAAAATGAAGGCTGCGGGATCGGAGAGGTTTTTCTTTGCATTGCTTCTGTGGGCGCACACGATTCCATACACAGAGTGATCAACAACGGCGAGGTGCCTATTTGGTTGGTACCTAGACGTCCATATGTGACATTGCGAAGGCACACATCACGACTGTCGAGAATCCCCGTTCGAGCCGATGATATCAAAAGATTTACCATCAACGCAGTACATTCCCTGGAAGAAAATCGCAGAACGTCTGTTGAAAGGTCGAAGCCCGAACTCAGGGATAGATTCATCCCTCTGGATTCGGTCACTCCGGCCCTTTGGGAAGTTTGTCTGATGAATACATTCTGGTTCGAGGACACGGTGAATGATATATCATTCAGATACTTGAGAAACTGCGCACGAAAAAGACTCAATATCCAAGGTTATTTCACATCTAAATATATTTCAATTGCTAACGTTCCATACTTAGGTCGGTCCAAGTTTATAGCTACGGCTTTGAAGTGTGCCCAATAAAATCTAGGATTTACTAGATCTATTCCGATGGAGTATGCAGTCAATGTCATCATTCAAATGTTGTAGAGGAAAAAAGACTGAATGTTCGAGGTCAATCTTTTTCACATCTATATACCTAATGTTTTGTAGGCCAGTCCCAAGTTTGCGGTTACTTTTCTCGAAGTCCGATCAGGTTGGCATACCAAAACAGACTGCCTGGCCCAACTGCAACAATCTCTTGCGCGAATTCTTCTGTATAGGACTACTTGACCTATGGACTTGGAAGCTCAGTCAAACGACCATCAAGGCTTCTTCCCAGACACTCAACATCACGAACTTTAGAAGGACTGGTTCCAGCCGTTGCTACTTATATCTTTTTTCGTCCCTGCTGGCTATTTTTTTGATTGTGGATCGTCGCTTATTCTGGCTACCTTCCTTTCTGTTCTAGCCCATAGATTTCAAGGTTGTCAGCGTACATTCCACGCTGCGGCACGTGAAATTTAAATAAAATTGAATCGCTTCAAGACTCTTCAAGGTATTGAAAGCCCTCGCTCCACTTTCTCGACTGCATATAACTGCTACACCCGGTTCCACACTTTTTGCGCCATCGGACTCGCTACCGTTTCCGCCCACCGAGGCGTAACATCGGCCACAATCCATCATCTGTGACAGTCACGCAGCCCTTGATAGGCGACTCACGCTGTCTTAACCGAAGTCGACAGATTCACCTGAGTCCCTTTAGGTAATGCCACCGTAGTCGCCGGCAGGTGCCAGTGGAATTTGGGGTGGGAGTGAAATTTTACCTCCTGACTTATTTGGGCTTCGGCTTGTTCTGAAGTCAGAAGGTGCAACGTCACGAAAAGTAAGCCTTTCATTCATTTAATGTAGTCCTTCAGCCGAATGAATGAACATTCCAATCAGCATTACTAGTGTCCAGTGGTCACCACTCTACAGCTCACTTGCAGGCAAGCAGGCAATCGCTTAGTCTGGTTTTTCCAGACATGTCACTTGCACGGCCAAGAACCGCAAAAATAACCTCGTGGAAATCAAATTTATCTGAGTTGTGGGCGCGGGGATTCTATAAAAGATCTTTAAACCCTGCAAACAAGGTACAACTAAGCAATCTTCTGGATTTCTTGATTTTCTTCCTGACAGTTGCTTCGCGTAAGGTCTCCAAGGTACTTCCCAGCCCGGCGATAACTTAAAGAGCAGACAGAAGGATAGGATCACGCCCTAATCTTCGAGTTCCCCCTCACTCGCGGCAACCATGGCTGCCAACGCTTCAGCTGCGCCCCAGCTCCCTAATCCGTTCACCCCGATGGCGTTTTTACCTCCAGACATCGCCTTTGAGGTGACGATTGCGACTTATGTTCTGGTTGGTTCGCTCGGAGTGAGTTTTCCGTTCTTGTGATCCTATCATCTAGCTCCCCTGTGTGGAGGACTTACGATGCTCTTATCTTGCAGGTGATGATCTGGGATGTTTTGAACAATCTGAAGGGCGACTTTAAGCTGTTGTTCAAGTATCGCATTACCCTGCCCACTATTGCGTACTTCATCTCACGGTGTGTTCTGTTCGATACCTGTGCAATGATACGGACTTCTTACGTGCTTAAACAGGCTGGGATCATTGGCTTATGTTCTCTCAAGCACAATCTTTGAGAGTGAGTACATCATGCTCTCTGATCGGCCGTCGTGGCTGATGCATGGGCTATGATTAGCCGCGCCTGCCGGGAACTGTGCCAAATTTGAAAAGGGATTGGATGCATTATACCCTATCGCCATTCCCGCCTCCTCTCTTTTATTCTTTTTCCGGGTTCGCGCGGTATTCGACGGAAACAAATTCGTTGTCGCCTTCTTCGCCTTCATGTGGCTTGCCGTCGTTGCTGGATGTATTACAGTGACGCAGGGTGTTACAGGAGCTAACATCGGCACTACGGATTATTGTTTGAATGTTAGCCTTGAAGGCTACGTCAGTGCCGCAGCAATTGTTCCCCTTGTTAACGACACTCTCGTTTTCCTTGCTATTACCTTTCGTTTGATGGCCAACGCTCACAGGGACTACAACCTGAAAGACGGCATGAGGACCCTTGTCTATGGTGATTATCTACCCTCGTTTTCAAGGGCTCTTCTGCAAGATGGTCAGGCGTATTATCTGTATGTTTTTTAATCTGTTTTACTCCCTTCTACTTCGGTCTGACGAAATTTTTAGGACCACAGTAACGACCAGTCTTTTGACTGTGATCATGCTTTACATCCCCAGCGTTCCCGTCACCTACCAGACCATGTTCACAGTACCCAATATCGTGCTCATGAACATCATGGCCTGCCGAGTGTTTAGGAACACCAAATTTGGTATCTTCAACCGTGGTGGCGTCAGCACCGGCACCAAGCTAAGGTCCAGAGACGACAGAACGCAGGCATCCGTTATTCCTCTCTCTTTCACCGGCAATTCGCGCAACAAGGGCCCAATCTCAGATATCTCAACGGTCATTGATTCAAACACGAATGGCATCGAGGTCACGAAGACCGTCGAGCATCTGTACCCAGGCGATGACAAGATGGAAAGTTACAACCCCGAGGCCACGGGGCTGTGTAAAAAATATACCCTACAGAAGAACCCGTGGGCTTTCCCTCCTTATTCATAATTTAGTTCAACGGTGGGCGTGAGGGAGTTGACCGTTCTTGCTGTCGCATATTTATATACCAGAAAATCTTCATTGTAGAACATATAGGAACCTGTACATAGTACATACACGAAAGACATCGTCTTCTACCCACCAGTGCCTGATCTGAGTTTATTTTTGAAGTGACGAACCTTTTTGTCGCTTGGGCTGGACGCCGCATCATCCATGCGTCGGGCAGAGCTGCTGTGTAGGGTTCCGTTAGAAATTGGCCGACACTTTCTAACAGCTGTTACTAACAGATGAGGTCCCGGTCTATTTCTAACAGGGTGTTACTAACTGTTACTAACAGCGGCCATTACTAACTGTTAGCAAATGTTAGTAATATTTTCTAACAACTGTTAGTTGAAAAATCACTGTTAGAAATTGGTAACAGGCCGAATTTCAACTGGAAGCGAGCCCCATAAGTGCTTTTGAAAACCAGAAGTCCACAAAAACATTTTGAATGGCTGCCCGCCAATTCCGCACAGCACCTCTTATTTTCTCAGGTACTATTGAGGACTTCTGTGCTTGGGTTGGAAATTGCATCAGAAAAGCTCCTTAAATTTGAAAAAATATTGGGCATGCGATGGATCCAAGTTGGCGAAGCAGCCGTCCATTCGAGATAAATTAGCCAGGCATAGTAACAAGAACCTCCCATAGACACCTCGGGAATGACAGAAGAAACTACGGTTGAGGACGCATGCGGTGAAAGGTGATGGATGACCGGCCCAAAAGTCTCTGATGACCTGGAAATGCCCCTATGGGCCCTGTCGAGTGCCTGACTTCCTAACAATTTCTAACACACCCAAAATCCTCGAGGCATTTCTAACCAGTTACTAACAGTTAGTAACACCAATTTCTAACACATGTTAGTAACTAAGACGTTTCTAACGGAACCCTACTGCTGTGGCTGTACGCTCTGCGTGAGTGATCTAATCAGTCCTGTTTTAGGAAATTTACGGCTTGCCTGTCAACCACCGACCACAGCCTTTAGCCAACTCGCCTTGTAACCGCCACCTTCAAACAGGTAAAAGGCCCCATTTTCATTCGACATTTCCTCTAGGCATATCAGGACTTCCTCAGATCTTTTCAACCACACATTCTCTAGATTTTATACTTGCAATAATCATGTCTGCGTTCACACCCGACAGCGAGCTGGAACTCCTTTTCACACCGGGCCTCATTCCTGCAGAAGTCAAGGCGCTACTTGGGAGTGACCTGCATGTGCGTTTTGCAGGGTCTTTCTGAAGTTTCTGTGCTCACCGAGACTGTTTGGACCACAGATGCGCCCCTTGGCCAAGACAGATCTTTCCCGTTCGCACTTGAAAGTGCTTTCGGTCTTGACATCTACACCAGACCTTACCGAGGCTCAATACGCCCAAGCCTTCGATAGGCTGCGCTCATGTCCTGATACCTACTTCACCCTTGTCATCGTTGCACGCGAAACTGATCAGATCGTTGGAGTCGGTTCGGTCTTCTTGGAGCAAAAGTTTACCCGCAATTTAGGCACCGTTGGCCATATTGAGGATATTGCGGTCGATAAGAGCATGCAAGGTCGCAAGCTTGGCTTGAGAATTATCAACGCGCTTACGGGCATTAGCGAACGTATGGGGTGCTACAAAACCATTTTGAATTGCAGTGACGCGAACGTCCGTGAGTGCTCTCCACGTATTTCCACTCCACATAGCAACCTTGCTGATTATTCCTTTACATAGCTTTCTATCAAAAATGCGGATTCGAAAAGAAGGAAAACGAGATGGCAAGATATCACAGCGTCGGATCATTGGCAGCCACCTCCACCACCGCATCCACTATCCCTGCGGTGTCAGTTCCTCTTGCCGTCCCTGAGCGACTTGTCCACACCCCACGACTTTAGATTGCTCAATTATCCCCCGGCGACTCGGTTCCGGTGTCATGCACAGTCTTTCACCTGATCTTGCCTCATTTTAGACTACTCTGAAGACGGACAGATTACAGTTTGCGATACGCGTACGGACTAGCATAATTTTATTCACCCTGTATACCATATTCATTTACGTTAATCATCATCGTTACTTGCTTGGATTTTTTCAATAGGCACATCAGAAGATTACATACAGCGTCTGTTTTCCTGTTCTCGCTTCCATCCCACGGACAGTTCTATGGCCGCTCAATCCTAGCGAGGCCTGTGGATTCTGATTGCTGCCGCTGACAGGAAGTACAGCCAGGGCTACGACACCCAGGATAGGCAGGCCTTCTTGGAGGGCTAGTGTTGCCCCGCACTCGATTATTTTGTGGACAGTCAATATAGCGCCATATAGACTGTCAAGCTGCGGGCCTTTCTTAGCAGCCACCTTCTCCGTAGGTGAGAGAAACTTGATGGAGTCGTTTGTATATCTTTTACTTATCTGATTTATTCAGCACCAGAGGCTAAGCTGTCGTTACCAAAACAAGGAGGCTTAAGTTCCTATGTAGGTATCTTCGAACAGCGGAGCCGTTAATACATGTGCGTATCGTTCTGCCGTCTGCGTAGGTTTCGAGGGCTTGCTCCAGCGTCAGCTGTCAGCCGTCAGAAATGTGACATATTTACTCTCCTATTTGCACTTAGGTCTTGTACTGCATTGCAGTCGAGTTCTCGTCTGCTTTTTTGCTCCTCCAACCCAGTTCTTTTGTCAGCTAAGCCTTTTTGTCGTGGCTGGCGGCAGTTCATAATTCTGATAAGAAGACCTCAAAGCTGTGTTGTTCAAAAGGGATGCTGCTTACCAGTTGATCTGCTATTGGGGCGTTACAGACGCAATGCCTGCATAAGCCAAGTGACCATATGGCACGTCAAAATATGCGAACTTGCTCTTTCAGTTGAGGCCCGGCTCTGCTTTTGTCGGATTTGCGGTTTGGATGGCAAAGGTTGAGGTTTCAGAAAGTATGTTCCTTCTTGTTTATTGAAATTCAGTCAGTCCAGTAACTTTCGGAAAGGAACATACAGGGTGCACGTACCAATTGTATAGACTTCTTGGCAGTATTTCAAATCAGAAGGTTGCAATTGAATCAGTGGCATCGTAAGCTTTTTCGTCTCAGTTCCGGCAGTCGAAACGTCCACCATACAGAATCAGCATTTAAAAGCGTTCAAGACCTCAAGACATCTTTCATACTCGCCTTCGCTCGTCAATGTCTCACCCCATGGCATTTCTGCCGCCCGAACGAAGTGACGATAGCGACATACGTTGCAGTTGGCTCCTTGTCGGTGCGCGAGTTTCTTTCTTTATGGACCTTTTTACCTAAGATTTAGCTTGCGCTAGGTGTTGATCTGGGTTATCCTGAACAACCTTGGCACGGACTACTAGATGCTTTCTCGAGACCCAATCCGTTTGCCCCTCGTTAATGACGTTATTAATCAAGGATTGATGTTAGTGTAGACGATGCCGTTGCCTCGGTTATCTTCTGAGTACCGCCATGCTGGCAAGTGAGCCCTTCTTTCCTATGTCCGACCTCGTTTCTGTTCTTCCTCTGCAATCAAGCTCTATACTTCGATGATCGTTGAGTCAAAGCATTTTTTTTCTGCATGTGGCTCGTAGTGCTTGGAAGCTGCGTTACTCTTATCGAGGGCGTCTCGGGGAGTTATATTGGCAGCACAAAGTACTGCTTCAACGCTCGTCTAGAACCTTACTGCATCATTCCTTTAGTGAGTTATACTCTTGTCTTCTTGGCGACCAGTTGGAAATTAATGGGAATGACATACGCCGAGCAGAGTCTCAAGAACGGAAGGAGGATGATACTCTTCAGTGACTATTTACCAGCGTTCTCAAGGTCTATACTAAAAGATGAGCAGCTCTATTTTTTGTGAGCTCTTCAGCCATGTCATTTTGAATGGACGAATTTTTATATATTAGGACTACTATATTTCTGAATCTCGCCATGGCCACGTTATTCAATAATACAGGCGTCCCCGTCATATACAGGTTTTTTGTGGGCGTCCCGAACATTGTGCTTATGAACTCTATGGTATGGCATGCCTTCCGAAAAATTCGTCTTGGAGTCTACAGGGAAACCACCACTCTGCCATGATCAACATACAGACCAAGGAGGAGCTGCCTAGGACTAATACAATTTTGTCGCTGGTTCTTGGAAGGAATGCACAGAAAACGGAGATTTCGATAGAATCCAACATGAACACTGCTAAGGAGGATAATACCAGTGACGGGGCCGCCGAGGGGAAAGAGTTGAAGTTATCTGAAAGTGACATAGGAATACTTGCAGCAGTAGTATAATAGGAGAAATATAGCATTTAAAATTCAGGTTCGACTAGTGTACTTAATACCATTTACAAGCCCCTACTAAGTGGACAATTGCGCCGCAAATCGGAGCGAATACTTCTCACCTCGATAAGAAGTATACTGCTATTGATGGACCCGCTTGAAACCGTCCCAAATTAAAGCCTATGAAAGTTATCGTCAGTATTGATATAGTGCGCTGATAATGCCTGTTAAGTGATGTATGCGCACCGATAAGGACCCCATGAAAATGTATATCAGACCTGCTACTTGTGGTGCAATGTTAGGAGGCAGAAATGCCATAGGCGTCAATGGGTTTAGGAGCTCATACGGTGAACATCAACCATTGCGACCCACTCAGGTAGAAGAAATAGAAGGTCACAAAGATTTGAACCTGATAGGCGGGGACGCCCGCATTTATTTATTTGATTGTATATAGTGGTTCGGCAGCGATTCGACCCTGATAAATTGGATTCGAGATTGTCAGCTCTGTCGTCACTTGACCTGGGCCCTCCAATCGAAGTTTGCATTAGATGATTGATCTTGTCATAGTTTACAAATGAGCGTTCAGGAAGAAACGGTATCAATAATATCGAACTATCAGATAGTACTGTAGATAATTAAACATTCGTCGTATCTTTGAAGTACGTAAGATCAGGCTATGACTTCATTATCCAGCCAACTGTGGCAATACGTTTCCCCATCTCCCAAGTATGATGTATGCAGTGATAAACTATTCGCCCAGTTATTTTTACCCTATTTTACTTTTGCCCGCAGCTATCCCGCAGAGTGGTACGACGACCACACGATCTCCGCCGAGGACGACATGAAACTGAAAAGAGCTTTGTCGAATTGGGAAGAAAGGGAGCACCAAAAATAGAAAGGGTTCAACAGCAGGAACTCCCGAACAACCTAGAACAGGGCGAAGTCATCCCCAATCATCCAAATCCATTAGGTCTAGGGTAAACAGGTGGGTCGTTCGCTGTGGCCTCGGCCTACCTGTATGTATTAATCTCTTCGGCGAAAGTGTGAAGTGGATAGCACTGAAGAAAAAATGACAGGCAAATTTTGTATCAGCGGCTTTCGGGACCTTGGAGCAGGAGTCGCTTCAAGTGCATCATGCCTGCATGAGATGGAGGTTACCACCGCTAAGTTTTGCTATGCTCCATGACCCAGTGAACACTTTCTGGAGTCCAATTCCGATTTGCCATATTGTAGAGCGGTTGGCCGGTCGGTATTAAACCTTCGTTTCAGGCCCATTATCAGGAAGGTGAGCCTCCGAGTCGGTGGTGGAGGAGTTGCTAGAGGTGAGCATGGCCTGGGCTCGAGGCATCCTAGCAAAAACAATGGGTCAGATTTGCTATTCCTGTAAACACCAAACTTGATTTGTCGGTATACATGACAGGCCATGGTGTTCATAACCACGAGGTTAGGAACGCCAATGAAAGACCTGTAGATGACTGGGAAGGAATGGTCGAGGAACAAGGCCGTTGTGACAAGGTTGAGGGTTACAGTGGCTCTACACACCATCGAATGAGTATTGCGCCATTCAGGAGTAAATACGGAACAAGAACAGACTTACAGATAATGAGCCTGCCCATCTTCAAGCACAGCTCGTGAGAACGCAGGGAGATAACGCCCAAAAACCTTGACCTTGATACTGTCATTCGCGATGCTCGGCTCGACTTCGGAGAGGTACAGTAAACGCCATCCAGCGGCGGAGAACACGAGCAAGTTGTAAACGAATAAGGTGATGCAACTCAGCGCAACGTAAGGTTCCAGGTGCGAATCGACTCTGCAATAGTGTGTTGTTCCTATATTGGAAGGCAGAGACCCCAATAATTGGCGTCACGGAGCCACCGACGACTGCAAGCCACAGAACAGAAAATAATACAGCCACAGTTTTGTTCCATGTGTACAGAGAAGCTACGCGGAAGAGGAAGAGCAAGGAGGTGGATGGTATGGCGACGGCATAAAGGACAGCTACGCGGGGGAAGTTATCGCAGTGTTGAAGTGGAGCAGCTAAAAATGGTTGTAGAGAAGTTTAAAGTTAGACGATACGTTGCGATAACAAGGCTAATGACACCGACTTAGAATGATAGTGAAGGCCAGAAGATATGCTAGGCTTGAGAATCTTGCAAGCAACCATCAGAGAGCATTGGTGAGATACGTGGAAATGACCTGCTCACCTTGAAATGAAATATACAAAGATAGATGGCGTGACCCGGTATCGGGTGAGCATCCTGATATCAGCCTTCAAATTAGATATGAAGTCCCATATTAAAATCTGTGAATGAACTTTTAATCTCAATTTTTGTTAACATATGTCATGTCAATGTTTACTTACCGCTAAAGATGCCACAAGGACATAAATCGCAACCGTCACTTGATATGCGAGATCCGGAGGAAGGAAAGCCAGAGGAGTGGAGGGATTTGGGGGAGAAGACTGTGAACCGTCAGACATCTTGTGCGACAGTTGCGAGTAAGAAAGTTGAAAGGTGGTTGAAAGGCGAAAACCTTGAAAGGATGAGGCGTTTTAAGGACATTGTGACGTTCTTGTCCTATATATATCACCTTCAAAGGATTGGTTATACATGGTAGTGTCCTAGTGACCCTTCAGTTCCTGAATAAACTAGCTTAGTACAGGTTGTCAATATGTCATCGCTTGAGCCAAACGAACCTTCACTATTTAGTCTATACATGTCTGCGCAATTTGTCAACCAGAGTGACCTATATAATACATGGCAGGAATTTTAAAATCGGACATTTTGTAATGCTATAAAGCAACGTTACCTTGAGATAGGCAGCTGTGGGTAAGAGCAAGGATGTCCATGTACGTCATGATCATGCAGCTTGCGCGCAGCCCTTGTCTTTTCCAAGAAATAAGACCGTCACTGCAGGAGGTAGCATCAATTCAGATCAATCATGCAGGACGGCACAGTGATGGTTTCAAGGAATGAAAGACCCAATTGCGACTGGAAACACCCTATCATTTAGTTTGGAGAATGTCGCAGAAGAACACAACCTATGGCAGTAAATAGGTTAGTTCAGAATCAAGGTTCAGGGTTTAACAGTTGAGGTACCAGCAGGGAGGTAAATAGTGAAAGCAGGCTAATAACTGAACGCAAGCGAGTAGCAGACAGCGAGGAGGTCATATTGGCCTACATAGGGATTACCCAATGGTCAAAAAAATTTACATGCAAGACGTTGCGGATAGTCCTACCCAGCAGATACTGAAGGTTGAAAACCAGACCTCGGCACGGAGCAGGGAACGCGCACCACATTTATAATAGTATCTTCAGTTCCTCCCTTCTGAGCCTGACAGTGTCTGAAGGAACAGATAGTATGACACCAAGTAAATACGCAGAGGTGGAGGCTTTCATGGACTACAAAACTGAAGGTCGAGTAGTGGCCGGCAAATTAGCCAGTCAGAGATAGTTCGCATTGAATATCCTGCAGATCATCAGGCCATTTCGCTCCTGGTCGCATCTGAATTATGCCTGTATGATGGCACTATTAGAGAGGAGGAAGGAGCGTCACCGGCAAGGTACTAGGTACACAGCGCACGGCAGGATCTAATTCTGAATCCCAATTCTCTTGTATGTAGACAAAGAGAGCCGCAGTGGCGAGAGTAAAATAATATCATGACATGGTCTAATAGACAGACAGTGTGCCACCAAGCATATATGGAGGAGAGGGAAGGGCGAGATCATAAAGACAAGAACTGAGTATTTTATGCCAATTGACAAATCAGCCTGTTCATATAGAATATGAGGCTAAATGCAGCATACCGTAATTGATCAGCCGTTGCGCACCTGGCTTTATTTACAAGATCGACAAGAGGTTTTGACAGAGCGTCGGAAGAGTGAGATGGCAGAGCTCAAAGTCAAGTGCAAAACGGGAAATGCAAAACGGCCCTCGGGCCTCAGGACCGTAACCCGACAACACGTGATGTGAAATACGCACAGACCACCCTCGAAAACTATATAAACCTCTCCGGACGAATATGAATCCTTTAGAACATACTCAATCAGGATCTGTTTACAGAAACTGACCGAGTCTCGCATTTTTACAAATGCCGCATTCTTCATATCCACTCGATGACACTAGCGCTCGCTCGTTCAACAGAGAACATGGTCTTCCCTTGGGAAGATCTCGATGACGTTTGGGAGGGTTTTCAAGTTTTGGACGCGCTCGTATGAGACGTTTGAACACCTTGCCAGCGAGTTGAGCGTCTGTCTGATGGATACTTTTACTTGTTAGTTTAGATTCTGATGTATTCTATGCAATTCAAAAAACCTGAAGCTTTTCTTCACGCCTCTACGTCGTATAAGATTTTGCTGTTGAGAAATTTCACTTGATGGATCAATTGTTTCATGAATGGCAACCAGTGAAAGAAATCCCTGCACTTATCCAGCGTGAAAGTTTTCTTATCTGTATCCTCGCGTGAGTACCATGTCCTGGTCAGAAACTGTTCTTCAGATGCAACTAAATCCTGCTCGGCACAGTTTGAAGAAGGACCGAGGTGTGTTGGGGTAGGCTGGTGAATGAATATAGTTGTCAGTACTGCAGGTATTCCATCATGGTCTTTGCCCCAAAACCTTTTGTTCTGATTTTCATGACTTTTTCAGTTGCTGCACGCTCTTTTCTCATAAACCCATGCACCAACGATGTATACCGCGGCTCTCTTTGAAGCCTGAGCGCTGTTTCCGCCGTCGTGGGCTGGTGCGCTCACAGACCACCGTTGCTGCTCCAGCGCGTCCAACAAGCACCCGACCTGACCCATTCAAGCTCCTAGCTCCTCAGCTCGCCGAGCTGCGCACGTCCTTGCTGTCCATGCTTGGCTCAGGCCACCCAGCCATCAGCGAGATAACGAAATACTACTTTCGGCACCCGTCAAAACAAGTGCGGCCTATCATCGTGCTGCTCCTAGCGCAGGCCACCAATGGACTGGGGGGAGATTGGAGTCGGAAATTATGGGAGGCGGAGTGTGAGCATGCAGGTGGACGAGCGGATGAGCTGGACAGGCCGTGGACGCGTCCAGATGTATTGAACGACTGGAACCCGAGCATGCCTCGCGAAACGGCGGTTTTGACCCGACGTTTTCACTACACCCTGCGACGCAGCTCCATCGACATTCAAAACCTACGACATTCTCTGAACCTTCTTCCTCCTCCTCTTCTACATTGGCGCACACCGTGTTGCCAACGCAAATTCGGCTTGCCCAGATTGTAGAAATGATGCACACGGCGTCGCTCCTGCACGACGACGTGATCGACGCGTCGGCGCTGCGCAGAGGTGCTCCTTCTGCGCCAGCTTCATTTGGGAACAAGCTATCGGTACTAGGGGGCAATTTTATCCTTGGAAGAGCGTCGGCTGCGCTTTCGAGGTTGGGTGATAGTGAAGTCACCGAGCTCATTGCGAGCGTATTATCTAATCTCGTCGAGGGCGAGATTTTGCAGCTGCGGGAGGTCAAGCTGGATGAAGAAGAGGAGGGCGCCGCCTCTTCCTCTTCCTCCGCTGCTGACACTGACGCGATAACCAAGAAGATTCGAGACGGACGACAGACAAGTCGTGACGCATGGAATGTGTATCTCCAAAAAACGTACTTGAAGACGGCGAGCTTGATGGCCAAGGGAGCTCGGTCGGCTGTCGTGCTGGGTGGGTGTAGGGAGGGCGAGGTGTGGAAGGAGATTGCATATGCTTATGGTAGGAATTTAGGGATTGCGTTCCAGGTGTGTTTGGGTTTCTTTCCTTTCCTTTTATCTATTTCTTTACTCTCTTTTTTTCTTTTTCGACCAACGCTAACGTCGCCTTTCGCCCTACACAGCTCGTGGATGACGTGTTGGACTACGAATCAGCTTCTGCGACCCTAGGCAAACCCGGGGGCGCCGACCTCCAACTGGGGCTTGCCACAGGCCCCGCACTTTATGCATGGGAGGAACATCCTGAGATGGGCGATCTCATTCAGCGAAAATTCGAGCGGCCTGGAGATGTTGAACTAGTGAGTCTTTTTTTCGGCGCATATAGCCATGTTTTTGGATTGCTTTTCTCCCTTATCCTTTCGGTCCTTTGCGCCGTGCGCATATATCTATGTTCTTAAGTCTCCTTATCCCTCTTCGCTTCGTTCTCTTTCATTCTTTATTCTCTTCCTTCCACTTTCATTAACTAACCACATCCCTCTTTCCTTCTTTCCTTATTTGCAGGCCCGTGATTACGTCCTCCGCTCCTCCGGCGTCCAACGCACCCGGGCACTCGCACAAGCCTACGCGGATAAAGCCAAGGAGGTGTTGCAGGCGCTCCCGGATAGCGAGGCCAAGGCGGGGTTAGAGGTATTGACGGAGAGGGTCATTGGGCGGAAGTCGTGAGATGTGAGCTGGAGTGTGCGTTGAGTGTGCATTGGGTGTGCGTTGGGTGCTTGCGTGGCTACGTGGTATGTGAGCACTGTACACTGTGGTTGTATGCGTGCGTTTTTTTCTGCTGAGGTTGGATGAAGCGAAATAAAAAGAATTGAAGTTGAAAGTGCCGATTCTGTTTGGTTGTGCAGAGTTTAATCTGATTTGAGGTCTGGTCTAAATCTTTTATCTGATATTTCTGAAGATTTTAGCTCTTCGGTGCGCATTCCGGTGCGCATTCCTTCGACGTTCCTTGCCACCTTGCCAAGGTTTTCAACGTCCAGCTGTTGCTGATCTGCAATGCCTTGCGACGTGAAGCCTCTCACCCTCCCTTCAGTTTCTGCAATACCTCAACACCAGCACTCCCTTCTGTCTTCCGTTCTGTGCTGCTCAGCAGGGCCTGTTCTCTTTGTTTGGCGCTAGTCTCTCAACGACGATCGTGCGCATGACTCGCCAGCAGAGCCTACAAAGCCTTCCACTCCCAGTCGGAATTGGCCTATTTAGGCGTCTTATTCTGCGGCGTCTCCGATGTACTCTAAGCCTGCTCGAAGTTCGGGCATTTGAAGCATTGATTAACCCCACTATAGGTGACTGCTGGCAGGCTGTCACCTCCCTCATTCCATGATGCTCTGCTCTTGTTTCTTAGAGAGAAGCAACAGCAATAATTTTCAGAGCTCTCAGCCGCACCCTCAACCACATAAAGGGCTGTATGACGTACTTGGGACATTCACGTTCTTATCCACCGCCACTGGCCGTGTTGTCCATCTCAAAGAGTACGTCGCTTTACAGCATTGAAATGCCCCAAAGTCTTCGATACTGAGTGATCGCTGCGTACTCTACTCTAGGTCGCTTTAACCTTTGGTCGACAATCTGCACAGACGTGTATAAACTGAAGGTTTGTTCATTCCATGTATGTCCTAAATCTCCATATATCTTTTGTCAATCTTTTCATATTTTCGAGTTTGCATATAACACAGATACATAATACAATAATTTAAGTAAACAGATATTTTCTATTTCCTATGGTCAAGATTCACGACCACGCGTCGCACATCCTTCTACACCAGACGATAAGTCACTAGAGTTCCCCAGGTCTAGAATCGGAGCCTTCGAGACAGCAAACACTGCTGACCCGAAATTGCTCATTTCCGACGTCTGAGATCCGACCAAATTCACAACATTATTCCTTCCTGCTCGCGGTGTCCTGATGAATGACAGGGGTAATTCTATCGTTGTATTTTCCATGTACACTCCTGACTTTGTCCGTCGATAGACGCGGCATGCCATGACGTTGACGAGCGTAATGTTAGGAATACTGAATATCGTCCGATAGACGAGCGGGATTGAGTCGATATAGAAAATTATAAATGTCATCAGGATGAAAGTGGACGTCGTTCTAACAGATGATCAGTCAGTCTTACGCCCTTTATTCCGATAAGAAAAACTACTCACAAATAATATACCTGACCATCTCGCAACAAAGCCTTTGTAAACGCAGGCAGATCCTTTCCCAAAATAATAACTCTCAGCACATCCTTCAACTTCATCTCTTCCTCCTCCATACCAATCTGCATGAGACGCAGCGTGATGGCCCCAAACACCAAACTATCATTCACAAACTGGATTATAATCCCAACCGAGACGTATGGCTTCAGCGTTCCATTCAGACAGTGCTTCGTTGGCCCAATGTTGAACCCAGCCACACCTAGCACATTCGTCAAGCTCCCACCGAGCACGGCTAGCCACATGAGGAAAAAGAAGCCGGAGACGTATTTGTGGTGGTTATACATCGCGTGCACGCGGAAGAAGAATAGGAGAGATGTGGAGGGTATAGCGATGCAGACTAGCCATGGACCAACTTTTGAGAGTTTTTCGCAGTTTCCAATGGGGTGGCTGCACATAACACCGGCGTTATTTAAACAGCAGGGAATTCATGCAGATTTCAACTTGCTTTCATATATTATAGCATAAAGTAAGTATGCGAGAGTGAATATCCTGTTCATGGTCGTCAGTGAACTGATTTCCTTGTTAAAATACATTATTCCTCACCTTGAAGTACAATACACAACATTTGGAAAACTGGTCGGTTTCTTCACCAAAATTTTGTAATCTTTGTGAAGGTTATTCAAAATGTCCCATATCTGAATCTAGACAAAGAAGATAATCAATCAACGACGCCATACTCACCCATGATGATATCAGACGGAAACAGCACACAGGCTCACCGATACGGCAGCAACGAGAACATACAGGGCAATAGTAACTTGATATGCCACATCCGGAGGCAAATAAGCCAGGTATGCGAGAGGATGAGATGGGTCAAGAATCGAAGACAAAGTAGGCGTGGTCGACATTCACGCTTCCAGTGACCAGTGGCAGTGAAAGAGGGATCAGCTCTACTCGGAGTAAGATGATGAACCTATGAACATCTTAATAACAGGCCTGGAGGAGTAAAAATGGGTGTGAGAGACATACCCTGATCTTAAGCCTTTGGTCGGCGATTCCTGAGCTTCTCTGTTCAAGTCTATTGGCTAATATATTTGACGCCATGGCGGATGCATTTCATGAGACCAACTTGCAGTTTTTGGCAGATTCGACCACGGTCATTGACAGAACAACTCCACAAGTTTGATTTCAAGTTGTTGGTTGCTGGCAGAAGGCTCAGAACTTGGGGCTTTCAAAAGACACAGGTGCATGATCTTCGTGCTATAACACCTAGAATTATCGTTTTCGTGGGAAGAGGAGGAATAAGATCGAAGGGAAAAGATTTGGACAAGTCGTTGAAATTTGGTTGAAATGAAACCTGCCAGGTAGAATGATACCATCACTCGATCGTGATATCTTATCCCTTTATCTTATCATGCCTCGCTTGCTTGGTGGGCTTTGATAGCAGTTTCTCCCATTGCACTTTCCAGATTCAAGAGTCGGTGAGGTATAATACCTGGACATTTTGGAAAATATCCTCATGTACGAGTAAAACTGTCCTGATCGTGTTCAGCTAGACACCTAGTAAGTATCCGATGGGCAGCAAACGAGCGAGGTGGGTCACTTGCTGTTACTGACGATTGCGAAATTTAGATTCTCGTTGAAACGCGACAGGCTGGTTCAAAATTACCTCAAGTGTAAGGCCTTACCGGAATAATTTCACTGGGCATATCTCAGTGGCACTTTGCTCATGAGTCCACACCCACTGTCATTGCAGGAATTTACCTACTTCATCGGCGACTCTCTTTCTCAACCCCTTCTCCCCCTCCAGCGTCAATCTTATAAAACAGAATTCAGACGTGACCAATAACGCAAAATACCAACGAATTATACAAGATTTGTCAGAGTGCTCGAGATGGACTAGTCATTCAAAGTTGACCTTTCCCAGTCCTCGTTCTGCTGCTTCAAGTTGGTGTCACTCTGTCTGTTCTGTCAAACGCTTCGTGATATTATATGCACATTGCTTGCAAGATTTATTTAAAACTCTCCTTTCCCCTCAATCTCATAAAACACGCCGAATTGAGCTAAGGGTATGCAGGATTTGGTACGACATTCGACATAAACTGGGATATATCTGATCGAATGATTCTTGATATCGCATGCCATGTTTTATAAAATTCATCCTGTCGAAACTGCCCTACATCGCAGCGCCCGCTGTTCGTTTTCTCGTCATTCCTGCATCCAGTATGCAGGCGCGACATATTGGTGCGACATTTCATGCAAAACGACTCGGGCATTCGGGTAAGCTGTAAAATGTCGGACATTTTGGACACCTGAGTCCTCTTCTGAATTTCAATATTGAATTGATATCGTTGAAACATCTTTACAGAGTATCATACCATTCAGACGTTTGATTTTGTCATAGATATGCTCTGCCTGCCAGTTTCATTCCAGATTTTAACCATCTGCATACCTTTGCCAATCGCCCATCTTTTCATGTTTTAGAGCCTGCATAAAACACAAAATATATAATGCAATAAATTAAATGAATACATTTTATCCGAAGTCAAGATTCATGATCATGTATGGCCTTGCCAACATATCCTTCTGCAGCAGACAAGCCAATAGAGCTACCCAGGTCTAAAGTCAGACCTTTCAGATTGGAAACACTGCTAGCCGGAACTGTTCATTTCCGCTGTTTGAGATCCAACCAAATCCACAATGTTGTGTTCTGCTGGTCGCGACACCCTTGCAAATGACAGAGGTAGTTCCATCGTAGTGTTTTCTTTGTACACCCCGACTTTGTCCGTCGATAGACGCGGCATGCCATTACGTTGACCAAGGTGATGCTGGGTATACTGAATATTGTCCGATAGATGAGTGGGATTGAGTCGATATAGAAAATTATAATGGTCATCAAGATGACAGTGGCTGTTGTCCTTTTAAGTCATGTAAATGATAATTCAGTTTTCTGTGCTTTATTCCAAGTAAAATAGCTACTCACAAATAATATGCCTGACCATCCCACAATAAAGCCTTTGTAAATGCTGGCAAATTCTTCTTAAAAACAATAACTCTTGGCACATCTTTCAACTTCATCTCTTCCTCCATACCAATCTGCATAAGGCGCAGCGTAAGCGCCCCAACACCAGACTGTCATTCACAAACTGCATGATGATCCCAACCGAGATGTACGGTTTGAGCGTCCCATTCAAACAGTGCTTAGTCAGCCCAATATTGAACCCAGCCACCCCTGGCACGTTTGTCAGGTTACCACCAAGCACGGCCAGCCACATGAGGAAAAAGAATCCAGAAACGTATTTGTGGCGATTGTACATGGCGTGAACACGGAAGAAGAATAAGAGGGACGTGGAGGGTATGGCAATGCAGATTAGCCATGGACCAACTTGTGAGAGCTTTTCGCAATTTCCAATGGGTGTAGCTACAGATTACCGGCGTTATTTTCACAAGGCCAGACAAACGGAGAGAGCAACTCACTTTCGTATATTATAGCGTAAAGTAAGTATGCTAAGGTGAAAATCCTGTTCACAGTCAGTGAGCTGAATTCTCTCTATTGCGAAGTCCATTATTCCTCACCTTGAAACACAATACACAATATTCGGAAAACTAGCCGGTCGCTTCATCAATATCCTGTAGTCCTCATGAACATTATTCAAGATGTCCCATATCTGAATCTATACAAAGAAGATTATCAGCCAACTTCACTTCAATTCCGTCATACCCATGAAGCATACCGGCTCACCGATAAGGCAGCAACGAGAACATACAGGGCAATAGTAACTTGATACGCCACATCTGGAGGCAAATAAGCCAAATAAGCCAGAGGGTGAGACGCATCTAGAATCGACGACAAAGTAGGCGTAATCGACATCGCGTTTTGACAGTGGGATTTAGCTCTGCCTGTCCAAGCGGAATGATCATAATAATAAAGAGGGAAGACCAATGGGTGTGAGAGCCATACCCTGATCTCAGGCTTTTTGCTTGGCAAATCCTGAACCTCTCTGTCCATACCTAGTGGTTAATACCGCTGGCGAATGCGTTTCATGCAGTGTTTGGTGCAAAATCATTGATAAAACCACTCCACAAGTTGATTTGTTGGTTGACAAAACTTGGGCGGGTACTCTGCTCTACTTCAAAGAGATATAGAATAATCATTGCCAAGCTCCATATGTCTTCAGTAATCGCTGCTTGAAGCTGAGGAGAAACAAGATGGAAAAGTTCAAGACTTGAAGCTCGCCCAGGTGGGCTTGTCTGATCATGCTGGTGCGAACGATGATGGCATCAGGAAAGTTTTCGGACCCGATCTTCGTTACTGTCATCCCTCAGCAGTCAGAAGTTCCTTTTCACATGCATTTTTCATATTCAAGAGTTTATAGTGCCATGAAAACCTCTCCACAAACATCCCCATGCAAGAAGGGAAAGGTCATGATCATAATTACACCCTGGCCACTACATTGGCAGTTCAGGTCGACCTCTTGGTGTTACGTATGCGTAAACTGTCATTTTTCATTTTTTCCACAGATAAGGCTGACCATCTGATGCCCCTCGCTTTGCATGACGAGTGATACGCCAGATATCTGCACTATATTTAAAGCTACCTTGTTGATCCCGTCTTGATCCCTCTGTAGGCGCTCAGCGCAGCTCGCAGTATCAACGGAAAAGTTGTCCTAGAGAACAAGTTGGTATGCAGAGAATTTTTCTTTTCTGGAATATGGCTTCCGAACACTCGGTATGAAGTGGGTCACTGAACATGCACTGCCGTGATTCCTGGGCCCTAACTCGAGTGAGAGGTGCCGCTGTTGTCTAGATTGGGTCGCCTGGGAATCATGAGCACCTGTAGGCCGTTGGAGCAGTTGTCCAGTGCCTCTCATATGTCAACTCCCGGATATTCTACCGACTCAAGCGACTCCTACAATTCCGAAATCACTAAATCTATAGTCGGCGGTCGAGGAAATGTGAATTTTATGTTCAACTTTGGAGAAATGGGTGCGCTCCATGGCATTGTGTTTGGTGATATAGCGATTAATTATAATGCCTGATGTTTTGTTGCAGGTGCACTGGAGAATACTCAAGGTGAGAGGTTCTGTGATATAAAATACCAATGTGGTGTTCAGTACCAAGGAATCCTCATTCAGTATTGGCGGCGCTTCAACAGCGGATTGTATCCGGCGCATTTCACAACTCTGATGAGCGGTATGACCCCCCGAAGTGCCACCCCCACACACGAGAAGCGGTCCTCAAGAAGATTATGAATTGGGTTAAAAATGCTCAAAAGCCGTCGAGGTTCATGTGGCTCTATGGTCCAGCTGGCTCTGGAAAATCTGCGATTGCACAAACCATAGCAGAGATGTGCTACGAAGTTGGACTGCTTGCTGGCACATTCTTTTCTCTAGGACTGTCACCGGCCGCAACGAGAAAACGTATCTCGTCACGACCCTTGTATATCAAATGATCCTCGTCATTCCAGAGATCCGCGACTCAGTGATAAAAGCACTGCAACACAATCCGATGGTTTTCTCCACTTCACTGAAAGCACAGATACAAGCTCTGATTATTAAACCGCTAAACGACGTCTTGATGCGGATCAGTAATGACCAGGATAGGCAGGCCTTTATGTCAAGACCGCACTTCATCATTATCGATGGTCTAGACGAATGCAACGATGAAGAGGCTCAAGCTTACATCATAGAAAGCTTATTATATGCCGTTCAACAGCTTTCGGTGCCGCTTTTCTTTCTGGTAGCTAGTAGGCCAGAGCAGCAAATCCGGACGCTTTCAACGAAGAAGACATCGCTTCCAAGACAACTACCCTGGTCCTGGACGATACCTATCATCCCTTAGATGACATCAAGGTCCTCCTCGTATCCAAATTCGACAATATAAAACGGAAACACCCTGCTCGGAGGCGCTTTCCTAATCCATGGCCAACGGAGGAGGCCATCCTTGAACTTGTCAACAAGTCCTCAGGACAATTCATCTATGCAACTACGGTGATAAAATATATTGAGTCGCGCCGACATCTTCCTCCGGATCGACTTCATATCATCCTTGGTTTATCTGACCCAGGAAATGACACTCCTTTCGCTGAACTAGACGTTCTATACAATCACATTCTCTCCTCCGTTTACGACATCGAAGAGGTCACCAAACTCTTCATGGTCCTCTTGTTCTCTGACTTGCCCAAATCGCCTTTGAAAATAGAGGAATTTATTTTCTGCAGACCAGGAGAAATTGACATCATCTTGAGTGATCTTCACTCCTTGATAGTTGTACCTCCTGCAGAAGACATAAGAACAGAACTACGAATATCGCATGCCTCATTGGGAGATTTCCTGCGGGATAGGACACGCTCAGCGAAATTTTTTATCGACGGCGGCGTGGCTCATGCCGAGATTTTGAGGTTTACGCTCAAGCATTTCACACACCGTGACCGTACAGGTACTTCAAATACAGTTTCCTCATCGGCTTGTGCAAGTACGATATTTATCTCCCCCCACAGATAGAATAACTGCCAATTACTGGACCTCTCAATCATCAAGCTACTTCGCTACCGCTGCGCATACTAAGGAGCTCATGGACGACTTATACGATTTTGAGCTCGTATCCTTCTTCGACTTTATGACTCGTGAGACGACAGCCTCACCTGAAGCTCAGCTACCAATGAGGTGGGGGAACAAGGTCCCTGTGGATGATCGCTGGCCAAACGTCGCGAAGTACTTTTTCTGGCTACAGAAACTTGTAAGTAACATGCTTTCATTCATCCCCTTCCGACGCAATATAATAACAATATTTGAAATCCCACCATCTATCTAGGGTCACCCTGATCCATCGAAAGACTTCCATGGCAAATACCAACATGCATTCTCAACGTGGCTGTATACTCAGCTCACCCGGTTCTACTCCTTTTCTTCCTCACACTTTCCAAGCACGCGACTTCTCCTCACTCTAGTGACCCTCCCCAACTTCTATTCTATCTCTTGCTCTACCGATGTGCGTCCTATCCACGAATTTGTAGACGCCGTGCGTCCCTGGCCTGATATCAACACTCAAAGATGGAGAGATCCTGTTCACATTTTCGATGTGTATACTTCCAGTGGGGAGGCAGGTGCATGGTATTACGCTGCTCTCGGAGAGTTTTTGACGGATAAGGAGAGGGCCAAGGAGTATTTCGTAGACAAGAATTTATATGCAGAGCTGGCGCTTGTCGTCTTCGAGTTCTATGTCAACGTGTGAGTCTTTCATTTATTCGGGTTGACATACGCTGCATGCTTTGTAGATCCCAGCAGCCTAACCAAGCAGACATGTCATTGTCTTTGCTCTCGCCAATACTCGAGAGATCGGCAAAGACAGGAAGAGCTCTTAAAGTTTCTGCGAGAGCATCCTTTGCGGTCCTCAGACCCAGAAGACCAGCTGTACATCAAGAAGGATGAGGTAGCTGATCAGATTGATGCCTTCTTATCAGCGTAAATTATTTGGCCAGACCAAGGATGTACATAGCAATGAGGCGATAGTTGATGTAAATATGGGAAACAAAATCTGATTATCAAAATTGAGACGATGACTAAATGAAAATTTTAACACCTGCCTGGTAAAACATCGGTCCATTTTAGCCTTACGATCCTGCTTTTCATAAACGCAGAAATTGACGGGTATGAACGTATGCAGAAATATAACCACACTAATAGGCGCCCTTAAACATTTAACCAACAACCCTTTGATGTGCACAGAAAGGTAAGTGCACCGCCCGTCTTCCCCTCACTTACAAACGACATGTGCGGAATTGTGTAGCTCCTTTAACTATAACAATATCCGGCTATAACCATGTAAAAAACTAAATCATTCTCCTGGGTGAGTAGCTCCGCGCCAAGTGTGATTGATGATTCACGACCATTTCAGGAAATACTTACTCTATATAGCAAGCCAGGGAATACTTGGCAAGTCATAAAACAATCGATGACAACCAGGTTATATGTGTCGGACCAAAGAAGAAGAGTGGAAAATGGGCCAAAAAGAAGACTGAAAATCCAAAACTTTGTAGTGAGTTTACTTTGACCGCTTGAAGCGATCCAAAGCAGAAGGCTTCTTCTTCTCTTCTTGGCCTCCAGCAGCAGCAATTGCGGCTGCTCTCTTCTTTTCCTCTCTTGTTTTTCCAGCTTTTTCCGAACGCCGATCTAAAGCAAATGCCAAAAAAAAATTTTCAGAAAAAAGAATGCTTAAAAGAAGGGCGGAAAGAAAGAAAGAAAGAACTCACCGCAGCAGGATCAATCACATTCTTCCTCTGCTTCCTCAGATACCGTTTCATGCTTTTCCCTTTACCCCTCATCCTCCGCTTCTCCCTCTCCTCTTTCGCTTTTTCTTTGTCTCCTCGTCCGCGTTCTCGTCTTCATCCTCTTCCATTTCTTCAGTCTCATCCATCTTCCCAGAGACGCGGAGACGGTCAATACGCGGCAGACGGGCGTAAGGAACTTCTGTGCGAGGGGTCGTTTTGCCTTTGGCGTCGATTACAGGCGTCACTTCCGTTGTAAGCTTGGAGACCGGCGCGAGGGTGCCGATGAGTTCCGGGTCGAGCGTGATGAGATCAGGTTGGATCTGTAAAATTTGTTTGAGCTCATGATGGTCAATACAGGTAAAAGCAGGCAAACCTTATCCAAGAGAGCCTTGACCTCTCTCTCGCTCCTCGCCTTCTTGTTCTCGTATGGATCAGCTTCACGACTATCAAAGTTGGGTTCTCCACTGCCGGGCACGAGAATGCTCGAGAGTCCCGCTGCGTGTCCGACGGTAAGTACGTCCTGGAAGGGAGCAAACCGCACCGATGTCAGCGGGCGGTGCGGTATAGGGTGGGTCATGTACAGAGGCGGAGGCGTCCGGATGTGGAATGGCGTGTGTATTGAGGGTGGGTGATAAATCTAGAGACGTCGTTTTATCAGTTCGAGAAAATGGAAAAGAGGAAGAGGGATACAAACATTCACATTCCCGCTACTCGCCACCGCTAAATACCCCCTCTGACTCCATTCAACCTCAGGATCTCCACCGCCTCTCACCGTCCATTCCCTCACCGCGCCTTTCCAATTCCTACAATCCCACACCTTGACCGTCCCATCCCTCCCCGCACTGGCCATATACCGGCCGCCTTCGCTTGGGTCCACGCTCAAGCTCACAACTGGACCCATATGCGCCAGGAGTTGCACGGCCGGATGGGGGAGATTCGGAGTCCAGAGGGTGATGCACCCGTTTTGGTGTCCGAGGTGGATGACGGCGTTGTGTAGGTTTTGGGTCATGGCGTTGCATGCCCCGAGTTTGGTGCGGTGTTCAGCAATGAGTTGGCCGGTCGAGGTGTCTTGGTATTTGAGGTAGCCTGGGTTGCCCTGAGATAAGATGAGGGTTTAGTAATGATGGAGGATGGAGGGATGGAGGGAGACATACAACGCTAGCCAGGAGCCAGTGGTAAGGTAGGAATTCAAGTCGGGTAGCCTCAATATGCCCTTTTAATCTGTGTAATTCGACGCCGTCTCTGTCATAGATGAAGACTATTTCTTCTGCGCAACGGCGAAGAAAGAGTGATCCTGTAGGAAACTTGCGGCACGTTAGAAATTTCTTGCGTGGAAAAAGGGAGGGCATACGTGATGTCTCGACATGTTTCTTCTAGCTGTAATTCAGCATGGACAGTGCCTGATTGCCAGTCAAAAGTAGACACATGGCCCATCCGGCCTACAATCGCAAGGTGCCTAAAGAAACTCCAGTAAGAAATAGAATTGGCAACAGAAAAATAAAAACAAACCGGCCATTTCTCGTATACCTCGACCTGTACGGCCCACCATCCAACTTGAATTCCCTCCGCCCTTTCCCAGCCTCCTGACCAGAGTTTTGTACTACATCCGTCTGCCCCACGCGCCACGTCCTGTCCATCTCATCCTCCACCTCCAACCCACCAGCCTCGTCCATCAACAGCATTTCTGCATCTTCCACCAAAGCCTTGGCTCTTGCCCCTTGCTCTGACTGTCTACTCAAGTGCGTCCTTAGCTTCTTGTTCGCTATGTGCTTGTATGTCGGGACATCTTCAGGTAAAGGACGTGAGTCTTGTAGGGATTTAGGTATCGAAGTCCGTTTTGCGATGGTGCTTAGGGTAGGGTCGGCATTTTTTGACGGAGACTTTGTTTTGGAGGAAGAGGGAGCAGAGGTGTGGTATGTTTTTCGTTTCTTCTGCAGAGGTTGGATAGCATCTGCTTTGGCGATGAGCGCGTCCATCGTTGACCACCTTCAACAAACAAAAAAATGTGAAATAGAAGTGTGTGAGAATAGTATGCCACATCGGGCCGCCTTTTATTTTTGGATCCGCCTGAGCAGTAAAAATCGAGTGATTTGGGATCGGAAAGTGAGAAGGAAGACGCTGTATTATCAGAAACTATTGGGTGGTAAGTAGCCGAGCGAGGAAGAATTTTAGTCTGCAACTCACATAAGAGTAACACAGTCTTGGGGCCTGCCCTGTACAATAAAATTTCGATATAGCCTTGTCGAGGGACGGGTATGTCCTGCCGGCAGAATATTATGGGACGGAAGGTTGGTTGGTTGGACGGAAGGATCGAGTATAAATAATACGAGGAGTGAGACTAGTGATAATTGGTAATTGCTTGATCAGAGTTTGGAGAGTATCTCCGAAGAATAATGCTTCAGTGGAGTATAAGACTCTTAGAGTGTGTTTCAATTGAGGAGATATTTGGAAGACATAATTAGAGGAAGAGAGCCGGTCATAGAAGAGGGATGTGGAAAAGAAAAGGGAGGAGAGGTAGCATAAAGGGCTAGAGAAACGGAGGCAGTTCAAATAGAGGTCACAAAGGTCAGTACTACAGATAAATAGCAGGAATAGCAAGAGTCATTGAAAATTAAGAAGGAAGCACCCGGGAACTTCGAGAGGATCAAGCTATCAGGAGGGCCGCAGAGCCAAAAGACTGAGAAATATGATAAATGTAGTCTAACAACGCGCCATTTAGTATTGAGAAACAGAAGTATGAGACATAGCAGCAACAGATTTTTCAAGAAAACTCATCAGAAAAGTGCTAGGCACGGCCAGATGATGGTAGGGATTAGAAATATCTTCACTCAAGCTCAAATACCTGTGTGGGCGTAGGAGGCGTGCGAATATATAACCATGAATAGCGATCCCGGAGCAACTTCGGGGGTCATCACGCGCGTGGCTGCAGTCCATTGTTCGATGTTCGACCTCTGCCACTTATCCTCAACCTCCATCTACTGGAAGTTGAACAGAGACCCAGACATCCTCAGCAGCCCTCTACTGGGTTTGTGTCTATCTTCCTCTAAAGGAGTCGATGATGCCTAACAGAAATGGTCCAGGTCACAATGTTCCCTTGGAACTAATCACATACATCCTATCCTACCTTTCCCCAAAGGACGTCGATGAAAGAAAAACATTGATAGAGTTTGGCCTCGTATCCCACACCTGGCTCTCATTGACCCGACGGGCTGCCTTCTCTGACCTGGAGCTCACAGCCACGAAACTCAAGGCGCTCTTGTCCCCAGAGTACTCCGATTTATTCGAGAACCCACTGGCCACTATTCCACCTCTAGTGGTTTCTCTCAATATCATCGACCTTAAAAGTGAATATCTCCGTCCCGAAGCAATCCCTCTGGTTTCGAACTTCAAAAATGTCAAAACGCTTGAAGTCGAAACTGATATGATGCAAGGCTTTTTCGATCTAGATGAGATACGCCACCGAGAATTCATCACCGCCGTCCCTGCCCTCTTTAAAAACGTCACCTCGCTTACGATCTGCACGCTTTTTTTGAATTTCTCCGAGTTGGTCGTATTCATTTGTTCCTTTCCCTTCCTCGAGATTCTCGACCTCGACGGAGGCATTTCATATGAGAAATTACATGTACAGGGAGGCCAACCTCAACATTATAACCTCTCACCCTCGCTAAAGACAATGCGTATCATCAGCCCAAGTCTGTGGAGGATACTACCTTGGTTGCTCTCACTCCCTGCCTTGCCTCCTATACAAAACCTACTTCTGAAGCTGTGGGTGGCTTTGATTTCTTCCAGGGATTTGAACAGTCTTCTGCAACGGCTAGCACCAACTCTACGTCGGTTTTTTGTAGATATTGGCGGCAGTTTTCCAAAACCTAAAGGTACTTGATCTCTCTTTTTTTCGTTACTCTGTAAACTAATTGGCTCAAATCATTCATATATGATTCAAGATGGAACCGAACCTATCTTTACCTTCAAACACACCAAACACCTCCAGTTCTTTCGCCTCTCAATATGGAGATTTGCTAATGTGAAATGCTGGTTTTTCCCTGAATCCCGTGAAATTCGCCTTCAAGAAATACGTCTCGGAGATATATATACGTCAGATTCGGATTCGGATTCGGAAATGGAAGACGGCAGACCCCTTGCAGGTCGTTCTTTCCTATATGTCGATCCTATCTTGGCCACATTTCCTTTCCACGATGGCGAAAATGGTGGAGGTGGCGCAGACGGCTGGACAATGGTCGTTCCTAGAAGTTGTCCTAAGAGTCAGAATTGGACAAAGAAGAATCTTCCGCGTTTGGTGAAAATGGGAATGAAGGTGGATTATACGTAAGGCCACCAAGTGTTCGATATATCTGGATGGTCAGCCGAATTTCAGACTCTTTGGGAAACATTGACTCAGTATCAGAAAAAATTGCTCGCCGCCTCTTGATTACATTCAAATTTTTGTCTTCTCAATCCTTTTTCATAGTATTAAAAGTGAGCGAGTCCACCTCAGAAGAGTCTGGACTGCTAATTTTAGAAATGATTTCTATATCAAGCACGCCTAACACCTGTGAGTTGAGCTGCCTTCGTATCGGGAAGATATTGCATAGTTGTGTAGTCATAAACCTTTTATACGACAACATCATCATCTCCAGTATTCACAACTCACATTAAAAGTAAATTTTCAGCTGTTTATTGTAATTTGTTGCTGACTCATTTTTTTATTGGATCCGCTTTACATGTCATCTACAGAAATACCTCAATTACGGTAAACGCCCTGTGGGATCGATCTCGCAAGAGATTTTCAAGAAATTATTTCAAGTTCCAAATCTGACGCCTCTTGAGTGCCACGGCCATTGATTTCATCATGCCATCACCATTCCATGACACCAACTCCCAAGTTATCCTCGAGGCCCAAGCTTCGCTCCTGACTGTGACATAGGCTTAGACATATAACATAGTTCGAATCTCTCCTCATGGCGCTGTGGGACTTCTTTGCTTCGAATGTCTATACAGTCAGCCTCACAGTATACCAAATGAGCCCATGTGTGGTGCTGAGATGGATATACCGCTGGGTCCCTGACCTTTGACGCTTGGATATTAAGTCATCGAGTTGGAGCTACACGTCTAGGCGAAGGACTTTGTCTCCAACTCGAAGGATCCTTGACAGAAATAGTCAACATTACAAATAGCACCAACGATCCTCAAGCCGCCTTCGACCGCCATGCGCACCGTGACATCACTGAAAGCCTTACCACGGAATTTCATCTGACATTTTTTCAATTCTTTCTAATTGGCACGACAGCCAGTACGGTCCCTGTTCTCAGGATTTATGGGGCAAATCCTGCTTACGACCAGTCAATGAATTTCCTCTCGTCATCATTACGACTATAAGCCTCAAGTCTTTTACTCCTGGTCATTATTTTGTACTTGCAGATACTCCACTTAGACATGAGAAGCTCTCCGAATTTCTTTTCATTTTGATGCATTCCTCGAGCGCAGCCTTCGGCAGTATGACAAGTGCAGTGACGACGAATTTCGGTCTCTAGCTTATGGCAGAACATGGTCCAAGCGCCTTCTGGAACTCGTATAAAACTCATTCGAATCCACCAACAATTCTTCACTCGAACAAAGCACAGTTCAAGTAACCCAAAGCCTCATTCAAACCAATCATGCAATTCAAAGCTCTCATCACCGTTCTCTCCGTTGCCGCTACTACCCTTGCTGCTGCCACAAACACTCCTCCTGCCAATGCAATGCACGACTGGGAGTCTCCAATGCTGCGATAGTACATCCTCGTCGACAGATCCGGGCATCGCCAGTCTCCTCAGTCTTTTGGGCATCAACGTCCAGGATATCAGCGCCCTTGTTGGTGTTACCTGTAGCCCCATCACTGTTGTCGGCGCAGGAGGCACTTCTTGGTATGTCAATTTTTTTTCTTTTTGAGCTCGAACTCGGTTGCCAATTGCGTAATATACAACAGCTCGGAGCAGCCCGTCTGCTGCACAAACAATTCCTTCAGTAAGCAAAACTCTGGATTTTCTGACTTCCTCTCCTTTTCCACCTTTCTCTGGAATTGCGCTCATCACATTTCTTTTTTACAGAGGGTGTCGTGGCTCTCGGCTGCACGCCCATCAACATCAACCTCTAGCCGCTTCGAATTCCACTCCAGATATCTTACACACGACGAGAGATAGAATGGACAATTTACCCCGGTCACTTTATATGAAAGAAATGTATTGTAAATTGTTCTAGTAAGGAGTACATAGCACTTGACGCGTTATCTTGTCAAATAATATGTTTCTTGAGTACTACAGAAGGGTAGCAGTGAATTTCAAGAAACCTTTTCGGTTATTCTGGTCCCATATATTTGCACAAAACAAAGCGTCCAGTCCACCATTGCAGCTACTAGAAAAGAAGAAATTTATTTATGTACGTCACCTATGGTTTCTAATTTCTTGTCCATAACCCGAGTCAGGGTGCCAGCGAAACCTCATTTCTATCTCTTGGAAAACTTCCACTCGTTTTGTTATTTCAAACCCAAGCTTCTCGAATAGTCGGATGCTCGGATAGTTGGTTTCTGCTATGCGAGTGAGCAGGGATTCGGGCGGGATGCTCAGTGGAGAAGGTTCTGCTCCAAGGGCGACAGTTTTGGCGGTTGAATCGGAGTCAGGATAAAACGCCTGCGGCTGGCCCGTGGCATATCCCAGCATGAGCCGGAGGGCTTCAATCGCTAAGCCATTTCTGCGGAACGAAGGCTCTAAAAAGTTTGACCTCAGTTGTGTTAAATTAAAAATGTAAAAACCCTGAATACCTGCAATCATGATCTCAACTTCTGCATGAAACTCGTCTTCTCGTCATTCTCTTCAGGCCCATCCGATATGTCATAAGTAGAGGGGAAGTACTGCGATAGCAGGAGATGGTACGCTTTTGGATAGAGAGGGAATTGTTCCGTGTAAAAAGATATTGACATCTCCACCATCGGGAGCTTTTTCAAACGTTCATCAGTGGGCGAAATTTTCGCTGGTCGTTCTGGTAACTGTACAGGGCCACTGTCCAGATGACGAGAGAGAATTATAAATGTTAATTTGTCCTCATCAAGCTGCCATTTCTCTGAAGGCAGACCGAGTCAGCCGCCCAAAGATGTAAGTCCGAGGAGAGAGCAAACCCGACCTTGCATCTCATACTCCTCTTCTAAAGTTAACGGCTCGCTGGCAGTTAAGGTCCGCAATTCTTCGTCAAGCATCCATTCATGGTACTTCTATTTGCCGGGATCGACGGTCAAAGCAAGGTCGCGGTGGATATGAACACACTCAGTCCATTTCAACGCAATGTCAATGCATCTCCACGCACAAGGACATGCTCGCTCCGATATGGGACCAATAAGACCTTGTCGCCTATGAGCACTGTATCTTGATTGACTTTCATGGATGATTTATGGAGATTTATACGAGCACGCGAGTAAGTAGAATCAAGAAGCAAGTTCGCCCGAGGATGATCGAAAATGAACAAAAGCACGGGAAAATGCGGGCCGGTCTAGGGACCTGCCTTATAAAGAGGTGGGCCCCGATCTGATAAGCTCGCCATCAGACCCTCTTCGCCATTTTATTTCTTTGTCCCTATTAGTGTATTTCTAGCATGGCGGAAGCAGATGTAGTGGCTATGGACGTGGACGATCAGAAACCCAAATCACCGTCTACCCCTGCGCCGGTCTCTTTGACACCCAAAGTTCCTACCCCTTTGTTCCCGATTCTTCAGCCGAAAAAGCCTAAAAAACCTGTCTGGGTGGCTAAGCCGTCTTGCCCTGAAGATCTTGGGTCTAACTGGACGGACGAAAATTCGTCACAGAAAAGACTCGTCCATTTTTTGGCGCGTTGGCCGCCAAGTAAAACGCCCAACGAGTATGGTCCTTGGATTACTGCCTACAGAGGAGGAATGAAGGACACCACTCCCAATCTCGAGGGTCTCGCTGCCGATTTCCAATCTTTACTGTCTGGAGACAACGTCAAAATCGAAACCTTAGACCAAATCGCGAAGACCAACAACGTCATGCTTGGGAAATGGATGATATTGAGGAAGCGACTAAGATCGACATGCTTTGGGGGAAAGTTCTTTACTTTCTGTGCATGGAAAGGAAGAAAGGGATGGCGAAGGTTTCGACGTTTAAAGAAGGAGAGAAACACGTCATTTGTGTGTATGTCGACGATTATACCGACAGGGCAGAGGTTACTGCCCTTAGGAAAGCGCTGAGGGGTATCGGAATCAAATCGAAGATCGGCTTCAAGCCTGACGCGTATTCTCATCTCAACATTTACAAAGAAAATCCATGGAAAATTCGCCCTTCTCGATATTTAGAATAATGGCATACGAAGAATCCCTCAGAATAGCCGTACGTTTGCGGCTTATGTACGTCCCCTTACCTTTCAGTTGTGTTTCTTACTCACCATGGCTCGGAGACAATAGATATTCATAGGACCCCACATTAATTATCGGCGTCCAGCATAACCATTCGGATCATTGTCCCATGGTGTAACATACCCCGTTCTTTGGACATCTGTTACGTTATTCTCATTATTTTTGCTCTTTGCAATACCAATCTTTCCGTGATCTATCGCAATCATCTTGTAGCCCCGCACCATTTATTTCATTTTTATCGATTTGGTAGCGTCAGTGTAAGTATTGAAGTAGTAAAAGCGAAGCCGAAATGTATATGTACCTTATATTTCTTGAATCATAGTGGGATTTTCTCTACTTGGTTGTTATTTCAAGCAGCAGCAGCCCGCTCAGCCAGGCATAACTAAACGAATGCAGCGAGTTTGACATGCCCCTATTGGTCGCTGCCTGATCAGTGATCTGTACGTTCTCGTCCTAAAATGGCAATGGCTACTCCTCTCACACTCACCGCCACGACAGTGTAGAGTTTTCTACGGAACTTTGCAAGTGCGGCTTGGAGATCGAACTTCGTATATTGTTTCCTGTCCGTTTGAGTCGGCTACTGTCATCCTCTACATCATCATAAGCTGCTGGAACGGCGTAAACCATTCAGATCTCCTTTTCACCGACGCTTGGACCTCGTTAATTCAACTGCGGTGAGCAAAATTTCACATAAGGAATCGCAACTCTTACGCTTGTGCTATCCAAGTTCAAGCCCATAAAAATGTTTGCAGGCCAAAACTTCTTCGCAAACGCAACTGACGCGACTCCAAGACGTGTCTTCGACCCACCTCCTTTCTTCCAACTTCATTCATCCTTCATACCGTCTACAGAAGACGAAGTTACCATCATGCACGCGATCACGCAGATTCGCAGTGCCATAGATCTTGTGGATGAGGAGATTTATCGACTAAACTCGGCTCTGGCAAAGCTTCAGGGTTATCGCGCAGACCTTTTCACATGTGTCCAGCAGCATCGCGTGGTTCTTTCCCCAATGCGTCGTCTCCCCACCGAAATCTTGGGGGAGATTTTTTTATTTGCCACTTATGGGCATTCAGTCCAATGGCCTTTTCCGCCAGAGGGGCGAAATTCTATGCCTTGGGTCCTAGGACAAGTATGCAGCTATTGGCGGACGGTAGCCCTCTCCTTGCCCCCTCTCTGGTCAGAGATACATCTGGATCTAACCCCGGTGGAAGAGACGCCTGAACGTAACTTTGATGGTCTCAGTCAAGTACAGGCCGCGCAGTTCCTTGACGACGTCGCTGTCAAGAGAGAGAAACTAATGGTCGCGATGTTCGAAACCTGTCTTCACCGCTCCAAAAAAGAACCTTTAACGTTCGCTTTCAAGTCGGTTTCTGGGAATCCCAGTCCGTATATAGCCCAAATTATTTGTTCCTTAGTGAAACACGCTGAACGATGGATGGACATCAACATTACCTGGGAGGCCCTGAACGCATACCGGAAAGATCTAGAGCCAGTCAAAAACCGTTTATTGAACCTCACCAGACTTGATGTAGGAATCGCCTCAAACATTTTCTACTTCGAACCGACCCGTCCGGTCGACATCTTCCAGCAAGCTCCCAAGCTGCGACAGCTCACATTAACGGCGATCGCGGAACCATTGCAAAGTCTTCTCATTCCCTGGTCTCAAATTACCTCTTTGGCGACGAAGGCGTGCCTTTCTCAAGAGGGGGAATTTACTCAGATGATGCACAGTGCCGTCAACCTTGAATCTCTTACCACAGAACACGAGCGCATTCTGGAGGTCGCGTCCTCTAGTCCCGTCCACCTCCCCCGCCTTCAGCGTCTTAACATTGTTGCGAAGGGCAGCTATATTCCCAAGGTTTTCCAGTTTCTCACCATGCCAAATCTCAGGGAACTTTCCATCCAAGCCCTGACGCCCTTCTTGGCTGACCTGACACTTCCAATGCTAGTGCGATCACGTTGCAACCCTACACAGCTTTCTTTTCTCTCCTCCCTCAGCGTAGACGGATCATGGGAGGAGAACATCAGCGTTGTGAAACTCCTTTCTGCTCTAAGTTCAGTTACTGATCTGCGCCTCGTCGTACTAAAATCTGGAGACCAGCTTATGCCCCGGCTTCAGTATAACCGACAAGGTCCTCCGTCTGTTTTGCCTAATCTCAGGAGGATAGAAGTTGAAGACCGCCTGTGTACATCTGCAAACAGAGTGGTGGATACACTGTCGTCGAGACTAGAGGGTCATGATACTGCAAGGTGGGGTCATTGGCCTTCTGGACAGCCAGGTTTGGAGTCGATCGTACTTTCTCTGTGGAGGCCTCATGCATCAGAGTATACCGAACTAGACCAGTTGAAAGGTGCGGCTGATAAATTGGGAATTGATTTACTTGTATCTATTCGTTGATGACGTACAAAATGACAAGCCAGCGATCTTCTGATTACTGCTCTTTTTCGGCGAGACTTCGGGCAGCAATCTATACGACAAAGAATGGTTATCCAACTTGACATGCACCGTACGACTGACGCGCAGTGGAATACCTTTGAACAGAGCAAATTAAATCTTAAACCTTGGCCAATTGATCGATAAGCGTTGGTTATTATTGTCTTGCACCTATTTGGCATCCAGCTTGGTCAATGTATGTTACGTTTTCTAAATGGACTCGTGCTGCTGACCAACTGGGGATGTGCGAGTCACGTCCTTGGACCTACACGAGCGCGGGGTAGCCGGCTTTCTTCAGTCACCGGAGGGGGACAATCCATCAAGGAACGGGCAAATCAACGATCCAGCACTGACCCTTTTCTCGAGAACAGTTCTTGAGATATTGTTTAAAGTGGGGTAGCGCAAATCTTTCCTGACTAGCGTCATGACGGAGGTATAAAAGCAAAAGATTTCACCGGTAATGAAGAGATTGACCTGAGCTTCAAGTGGGGCGTCGCTGAGGCGCCGAGACTGGCCTTCTTGGGCTCCGTCCTTGTCCTTGGTGTCAGTATTGCATTTTCCGTTATCTGCCACGCCCTTCGCCCTACTCCGTGAGACATGAGCATTCCTTCCTACTCGCCACGAATGGAAGGAGCTAGAAAGCCCACTGACCGCCGACCGGGAGCAGTCGATAACATTTATTGTCCGATCACAGGCGTCACTTCTAGTTTCCCTGTCGTCTTTCCGTTCCTGCACGGATTCCTCTGACAATAGGCCCTTAAACTCCCTTAAATTATTGGGTTGTTACTTATTTACAGTATTTACCTATAGTTGTTCAAAGACAAATTTCATTATCGATAATATACATTCAGCGCAAAGCACTTGGGCTTGGAACTTGGGCTGGAATCTACCGCCACACTTACCAGTAGAATCCTCCTTAAACTTGGATATTTGTCACATTATAAAATTGTATCGCTGTCTGCGATGAATGTATTTTTATTCACCCGAATACAAGCCTATGCAACCACAAAAAGGATGCAAACGAGGGCAGAACGACATCGGGCTAGCGTGACGGTGACAAGTGGCGGTGCAAAAGTGTCATTTCCCATTGGTCAGCAACTTTCCCGCCGTTTATGCCCACTGCCATCAAGACCGTTGCTGAAACGGAACTCGCGAGTCGCGAGGCGGCCCGTTGCAAAAGAATCATCCGCAGGCGGCTGCTCTAACAGGAAATCTAATCCGTCCGCCTCATACCAACTTCAAAGCATTTCGTCTCAAGATTATTGTGCCATTCGGCAGGCTCCCTATGACAATTTCCGGTGTAACCAGAGTATGGAATGCACAATGTTTCCTGGCACAGCCGTCCGCGACGAGCTCCATATCTTTGTTCCCAAGTGCACGGAAGTACATGAGCCACGCGCACGAAACAGGCATTGCTCATTGCTGATCCGCTGAAGTACCGAATGGAGGTAGACGGTCCCCCTTTTTTGGAACGGTGATGTGACGAACCAGACACTTCCAGATGTGCCCACTGCCGATTCTCTTTGATTTTCATCCTCGTCCTTCAAAGAAAGGTACCCTATCTGTTCTTTTTTACAGTGGAAAACTAACTGGAGTACAAAGGGTTAAGATACACCCTTGCCTGCACTCCAAGCGCCAAATCCAGGTCGCTGCCAAGTCAGGATTAAACATCTGGGACAACTATGTTCCCGATTAGTAGACCGGCACTCTTAGTGCTCAGTCATAAATCCGCTTGTATCTTAGATTCGTATGCCCAAACGTCCGAAATTGGAACACCAGATTAATATAAACGACGGTTGCGAATTGTCTACAGGTGAATTGAAAATTTCCCCCACCTCTCTCCCTCCCTCTCCCTCCTCGCCCTCATGTCTTCAGAGCCAATCGAAGCTGAGTTTGCGCGCCCTCCTGTCCTCTCACGAGAACAGGAGGAGAGGTTTAGGACCCTTGAGGTCGAGCGGTTGCCTTCCGTTCTCTCAAGGCCGCCCACACACGTTCCTGGTACTCCTGACACTGCGACTGAATATGATAGAACTCCGACGATTGGTACCATCGACGACCTCACTAATGAATTAAAGAAAGAAGGATACAAAATAGTCGAGTTTGAAAAAGGGACTGGAGAGGACCCTAGGGAATGGAGCAATGGTAAAAAATGGTGAGCCCAATCGTTTCTTTCATTGACGCTGTGTGTTCAACTTTCGCTCCGTCAAGGTATGTTACCGTCACGACGGCATCTCTATGTCTGGCTGTCGCTCTAGGAAGTTCCATTATCACTGGAGAGTAAGTTCCTCCTCCATTCTCAGCCGTTTCTATTGTTCATGTTGTCCAGTATGCAAGGCCCAACCTTGGAGTTGCATGCTCAACAAGAAATTATCAATCTAACCGTTACATGTTTCGTCATGGGTTTCGGTATTGGGTATGCCTTTCATCATTCTTCTCTTTCATAGATCTGCTGAGGTTTAACGTCCATGTGTCTAGTCCCTTATTCATGGCTCCCCTATCTGAGGTTTTCGGTCGCAAGCCAGTTTACTGTGTCAGCATGTTCATGTACTTCATCTTCACTCTGCCAAGCATGCTGGCCCACAACGCTGCTACTCTTGTTGTTGGGCGAATGATCGCCGGTCTTGCTGCAAGCGCACCCATGTGCAACGTTGGTGGAAGGTGAGTTCTTTCTTTATCCATCTATCCAGTGCGTTAGCTAAATAATTTTCAAGTATTTCTGATGTATGGGCCGTTGAGGAGCGAGGCGCCCCGATGGCTATTTTCTCTGCCACTCTCTTGTAAGTTCCATTTATTATATTACACTCAACGCTCGACCATTCTGATCCTTCTTTCCACAGCATGGGTCCTTGCTTAGGTCCTATGGTCGGAGGATGGATCGGCCAGCGGGTCGGTTGGCGATGGATTTGTAGGTCTCTTATGTCTGCTCCAGGGCTGTCTCATACTGAGTTACTTATGTGTAGACCGCGTCCTGTTCATCTACCTGGGCGGTTGTTTTGTTTCTACTCTATTTATCCCCGAAACACTCGCTCCGATCATTCTCCATCGCAAAGCCGAGAAATTGCGCAAGGAGACTGGCGATAATTCTTACTCTACTGTGGAGCAACTTGAGAAGGCTTCTTTCCGCGAGACCGTAACTGTTGCCCTTCTTAGACCGCTGGCGATGCTTTTCCAAGAACCAATTGTTATCTTCATGACTGGTTGTACGTTATGTTCTCTGACTTTGTCCTCCTCTATTCTTACTGATGTCGGTAAACTTTTTAAGATTTGTCCTTCATCTACAGTCTTCTTTGTGGGTTGATTCAGCCTTTACATTTCTACCTGATCTGACTGCATTAAAAATGTAAAGACCTCATGTTCTTCGCCTTCCCTATCGCCTTCGCCGAGATCAGAGGTTACAATTTAGGTATCACTGGCATTACCTTCGTCAGCATCATGGTATGACTCTTCATTCGTGGCCTTTCGAGAGTGATATTGATAGTACGTCTTTAGTTGGGAATTTTGCTTGCAATGATGTTGGTTCCCTTCCAAGAACGCATTTATGCCAAGGTTACGAAGTACGGGACATTCCCCGAAGCCAGATTATATCCCATGATGTTTGGCGCTTTGTACGTCTTTTTCTCTTAGAAAGAAAAAAAAATCCCCTGACCTCCTTTTTTATTCAGCGTTCTCCCTACCGCTCTCTTCATATTTGCGTTCACAGGTGCTTACAAATGGGTACATTGGTTTGGTGCGTCCAAGCGATAGCTGCCGATTCTCTGTTTATTTATTTATTATTTTTGTCCAGGCGTTTGCTTCTCCGGCTTCCTCTTTGGTTTTGCCATGCTCATCATCTACATCTCTGCCAATTCGTACATCATTGACTCTTACAGCGATTACGCCGCAAGTGCGATGGCAGCAAAGACCTTCGTGCGTTCCGAGATCGGTGCTATGGTTCCTTTGTTCGTAGAGCAGATGTTCCATCACATGCACTTCCAATACGCCGGCCTTCTCCTGGCTTTGATTGCTGTGGTTATCTCACCTATTCCGTTCGTGTTCTTCAAGCACGGCGAGAGAATTAGGGTCCGCAGTGAGAGAGCGTCCAAGTTGAAGAGGATCAGGGAACCACCCATGGGCGAGAAGTACGTCAGTTAATTAATTTCTCGTTTCTAAACACCTCTCTTTTGGGATTCGGTGGATTCGGCTTGACTTTTCTTATCTTTTTCTTTATGGCTTTTCTCCTTACGTGCTTTACCACTTTACCACCCTTACCGCCTTACCACCTTACTACTTTACACCTTATCACATCACCTTCCTTTGACCATTAATATACATAGAGTATATACCATCTATAGAGTATATACCAACCATTGCAGTCATCCATAGATAGACGTAGTCGAATTTCCTTTGTAGGATTTAGACCAATTGTTATAGCTCGCTATAGCACTATCCATCTTCTTTTCTTCTATAAAATTGTAGCCTTCACGCTTGACGCTTTATGTATTATAACGTTAACTTCAGCAATTTCCATTACGACTGGTTCCAGCACCGACGGCATGTTTTGTCGTCTCTCCAAAAAATATCCGCCTATCTGAGATACCGGGTCTTGATTATCTGTAGATTCTGATCTCCGAGTCATACTGTCTCTCCTTAGGCTTTTCTTCGTGCCCGTCATTTCTCCGCCGATATGCTTCGCAGCCCCGACCCGCAGTACAATCATATTACTAACATCGGACACTCTTCTCTCTCTTATCGTACTCCATACTTAAACAAAATACAGGAATTCATCAAATTGAGAATTTACAAGTTATACAACGAGAGAAAAAACTATTTGTCAAGCTCGACATATGCCAATACACGCGCGGCGCAACCACCATCCTGCGGCTTGAGGAGAAAGTGATAACTGAAAAGAGCCAACGAGGAAGGATGAAGCAGGAGGCCAGACGGCCTCTGATTTATTCTTCCTCGTAAGTTATCATCAGCCCAACCAAATGGTTGGTCAAAAAAGTAGGGCTTACGAAAAAGAAATTCAGGGAATAGGAGCGAGGAGTGCGACGGTAGCACAAGTGGCGGAGCAGGTGCCCAATGCAGCATTGCACCCGAGAATTGCAGCGGGAGCCGCCGGTGCTGCTATGGTTCCGAAGGTTAGGCCTGCTGCGGCATAACATGCCACGGCAACAGTGTTGCAGCCTATGGAAGACGTGAGCACTGGGATAGCGAAGGAACGCGAGTGGGCGCTTACCAGTCTGGCATATTCCATATGCGATTGGGCCAGCAGCGGCCATGGAAATAAAGGGGAGAGCGATGAGGAGTGCGGAACGCATGGTAAATGGATGTGGACTTGGTGGTGGTAGTGGTGGTTAAAACGAAAGCTGGGGTGTTATGGCCTGGGAGAAGGGGGGGGTTTATGTAGTCGTGGGTTGGATCCGATCACCCTGTGCCAAATACTAGCAATCTGTCAAAGAAGCTTTGGGCACTAGTTCTTGAACCTTATACTTATGAGGGCGAACGTTAGCTCACTTCATATCCGATAACGGCATGCAGTCCTGTGATTGGACTTTACATCAGGCTACCCTCGACCGCAGTAACAATACAATATGCGTGACCTATCCATTGGATTATATACACTTTCATTCCAAGTCAGAAATTGAGCTTGTTACAATACGCTGAAGGACGATAAAGGGGCCTGCATTAGGACGTAAAGTAACTCAAGAAAGAAGTTGGGTCTGCTTTACTTATCAAAAATTAAATTCTTTTGATGTGGGACCGCGATCATCATTTACAGCGAAAATGTGTGGTAATGCAGGAGTTATAACGACCTAAGCTTTGACCCCTCACATGAAGGTGCTACAGATGAAACAGCCGCGAAATACAGATGCTTTAAGCAGTACTATATGTCGCCATTCAATATTCCAAAAAGTCAGGACGTCAAAGCAAGCCTACTCATAAATCAACGTCAGCCGTCAGGAACGTCTCTGGCCTTAATGCATATGCGCGCTTACCCCGGGCTCGCTGCGCTATCCAGATTCCACAGCACGTTCTTAATCTGGACCTGAAGACGCAGAAAGCGCTGAACAAGGCCATACTGAGAAGATCTTCCTTTTTTGTCTTTAAAGCTTGCTGCTTCGGGCCGAATTCCTTGTGATGAATAGAACGAGGAGAAACAGCTCGAGGTGAATACCAGAGATGGCCCTCCATGGTACCCAGACAGGCCGTAATCTCGGGCATCATCTAATCGATTATATAGACAAAAGTTAGAGCCTTGTGTGGGTAAGAATGGCAGAGAAATGGTCATGTAAAGTGATATATGTCCAAGTACTCGCGTTTCCAGCAAGGCGATGCCGTTTGCCTCGTGTAAGGCTCATGTGAGAGTTGTTCGCATCGTATCGCTGGCGTATATCGGTCGGGGCCGGGGTCACATTTAGATTGTTAACACGAGGTTGCGGGGCGGCAGAACGAGAGAGATTCCCAGTCTCGCACTCGGAGAGTTGCGGCGAGTGCGAACTTCCACCAGCATAGATAAATATCGGGCGGCCCTACGAGAATAGCAAGTAATTTAGGATCTTGACAACTACGTACAACATCATGTCTATGAGCGAGCATGAAATTTTCTTTTGTTGAGGACTTTCCAGGCGTTTGAAAGCACAATGGGCGGCGGGGACATCGTGGAAAAAGGTTATGTTTGTATTCGGAGGAGGCCAAACACAAAAGCCTGTGGCGGTGTCTGGCCCGGAGCCGGATTTGGCAATTACCGGAGCAGTCGAACATATGGGGAACAAAAAAATCGTTGTGCTAGCCTCGAGGAACAATAAAAAGGTGCAGCACAATGGAAAGTTGTACAGGGAGCCAATTGCTGGCCCTACAACGTCCACGGAGTATAAAACCCAGCGGTCGCAAGGTCTGTCAATCCCTTCATTCTCAGCTCCGTCTGTGTTCTCGAGTTCCCTTGACTTACGGTTTTCACGACCTCAGGTTTTTCTTCTCATCCGTCGATCGCTGTGCGATTCTTCTACGGCTTTCTACTCTCATTAACGTTGATACGACCACTTATTTGACTCCTTGACCCTCCTTTCTGACCGATCTCAACCTCACAATCACCATGAAGATCACATCACTCTTCGTCCCCGTCCTCGTGGCAGCCTCAGTTTCTGCCCATGGCTTTGTTTACAAATTCACAGTGAACGGAAAGGAGTTCATTGGCAATGTTCCCAGTGCAAAACCGGCTCCCAGTGTGATTCGAGAAGTCACCGAGCAAGATCCTGTCAAGGGTGCCTCTAACCCTTCCTTGACATGCGGTCAAAATTCAACGGCAGGATCCCTCATTGCGAACGTCAATCCGGGCGACACTGTCACCTTCGACTGGCGTACAGCTAGTCTCGGTCCCGTAAGTTCTTTCTTTACTGCTTCTCTGTCCCCTGTACTGATCGACCACTGTTATTTTTAGTGGCCTCATAACACTGGACCCATGTTGACCTACATGGCCAACTGTGGAGCGACTACTTGCGACAAGTTCGACATTTCTCAAGCGAAGTGGTTCAAGGTTCAGCAAGTCGGGAGGAAAAATGACACTACTTGGTTCCAAGCCGATCTCAGTGCGTCACTTTCATCTTTATTCCTTTCGTCACTCTCTAATTCTATGATTTCCTTCAGTGACCGGAGGGGTCGCCACTACTACTATTCCCAACACCCTAGCAGCCGGAAACTACCTCATCCGCCACGAAATTATTGCTTTGCACCTTGCAACAGCCCTCGGTGGTGCCGAATTCTACCCATCTTGCACTCAACTCCAAGTGGGTGGCAACCAAACCGGTGCACCCCAAGCTAGCGAACTCGTCAGTCTGCCTGGTGCTTACAGCGACAACGACCCCGGCATCTTCGACCCCGATGTCTTCAACCCTGGATCCAACTACACCTTCCCCGGCCCCGCCATCGCGAGCTTTGTCTCCGGAAGTGGTGACGGCACTATCACCAACGGCACTGGTTCCACTACTGGTTCTACTCCCACCACCGCCAGCCCACCCGCTGCCACCTCAGCTGCATCTTCCAAGTCGTCCAAGACTTGCAAGATCAAGAAGCGTTCGACCTCTGAGGACAATACGCTTCTTGTTCGTCCTCGACATGTCAGCCGTATCATGAGGAGGCTCGCTTTCTCGCACAGCCTCTCCCGTCGTTGATTCGTTGGTTCCCAGCTTGTTTGATCGTTGTATTGACATTCCTATACGCATCACTAACGACCTCACAATGAACTGTATTCACTCCTCTTTCTCCTCACATTGTATAGCATACTTCCACGCGCACGACCACAGCACTTCGTGCATACCTTATTCCCTGCTATCTATTACTGTATTTACTTGCTCATTGGTAGGCTTTCCGGTTTTCTGGTTTTTGTATAGGCGTCTGGTGTACTATAAAGCAATTCATATTTTTCAAAATCCAATGCTGCCACCTTCACATCAGAGATACCATGGTTTTTTGTCATGTAGAACATATTCATGGGGTCAGAATCATGTTATCGGCTAAAATAAAAAGGAAGATAACATTATTCGCCTACGGGGAACTCGTAAATTCTTGTTTGAAAGGCGGTAATGTTAGCCATTACACCATAGAGTCATAGACGACTGAGAACTCTCAAGATAAAGATAATATATAGTACTGCTACTTTAACCCCTCCCCGTGGGAAGTGGTTATGCCGTCCTATTTTGGCACTGCTCGCCATTCGTTCTACAAGCCCTTGCAATTTTGCAAACATCGAGTTTTGCACTCGTTGTGTTAGGTGACGAGCATATCTCTTCTCGTGTTTATTAGCCTAAAAAGTTTCCTTTCGAAAGTTGTCTTCACCATCAGCATAATTCACCTGGAAGGATTGGCTTGTACTAAATTAGGAGCGTGTTCAAATTAATTTGGCAGCTCTGGCTTCTGAGTTCGGGAACGTAGATTTATGTGGTAACCAACAAGAAGGCCTCGGACTAATACATTAGCGAAGATGATCAGCAAACACTCGGATCACCAGAGCCATTGACACTTTCAGACAAAAAAATTGCGGATCTGAGTAGAGGTGAAAATTGAAATCAGGAGACTGTAGACAATACTGTTGAAATAATGTAAACAGAGAAGAATAAAAAGGAAAGAGTACAAGCGATAGCAGCCATAACTTTCGCAGGTACTCATTTTACGAAGGGTCGCGCCCGCTGAACGCACTGTGATGGCCGGCACATGCCACTTCCCATGGGGATGGTGGGAGGGGTTGATTGGTCGGAATGTTCGTTCAATCGGCAGCCCCTTGGTTGCATCCACCGCGCTGTAGTACTATTCATTCCATTCCACATCATGTCCCATTTGGATGCATAATTAAAGATACGGAAACCGGTCCAGCGTTAAGGTTGTCCCACGTAGATAATAACATATAACCAAAGTTGACTACTCTAGGTTGGATAAAATGCATGAAATCCTATTTACATGACAACGTGGAAACAGCAGGGAGGAATCAGTGCTTGCGGATGCAGAAATATACACATTATCTTTGGTCGGAAATGGTAAAGTAGCTAAAATTTCGTCGACCTTCGACAACCAATCCTGATGAGAGGGAGCTAATTGCACATGGACTCGCCGCAACGCAGACAGCACAGTGCAGCTGGCGATGATGCCGTCGTCTGATTTGAGTTGCAGAAATTCTAGGTGCGTATTGGAATCCAATCGCAAAGAGTTATCTAGTTTATCGATATACATCAATATTTTAAATGATTGATAGGGTTTAAATGAATACCACAATATGAGAGATCCCAAAGCATCAAAGTGAGTCTTCGGACGCTGGGACCTAACATCCGAATCAATTGATTGACCAATTCTAAATCATCAGAAATTAATAGTTCAATGTCCTCAATGGGTGGCAAATTCGGCAGGGCCAGGAACCAAGGAAGGATAAACTGTGATAACGACCTTATTTGGAGAGTGCGTAGATACGATGATAGGCTCCCTGTGGATGTGATAGTAGCAGGACCACTCCAATCTGTGTCCATATCGAGAGATTCAAGGAGAGGGAAGTCACAAATGAACGTCACTAAGTGGGAGAATTCGGGAAAATCGGTGTCGATCTTCAGCATGGTCAGATTTCTGAAGTGATTCGTTGGTATTGCCACAGAAAAATCTCCAGAGGTGCGGAACACATCCACAGTCCTGATTTCTAGGTATCTGACGTTGGTAAGAGCGTTGAGAAGTGGAAACACTTTGGAATGAAGTTCTTTGTTCTGGGGGTCCATGATCGTCAAGGAGGTGACAAGAGAAGGAATGGTAGACAATGGGTGGCTGAATAGATCTGAAAATTGAGAAGACAATGCTATTTGCCGATCCTTGGTGAGGACAAGATGTGTAAAGAGACTCGGACGCGTTAGGACAAGCCATGTCCGACAAACGGCGGCACATTTTGCAAGTGTAGAATTATCCAGATGTTGAAGGATATCGATGATAAGCTCGAGGGGAAGTATCAAATCTTCCTCTTCAATAATTCGTTTCACGACTTCCATAGATGTTGCGTCTTCCTTATATTGTCGCCACTGTTGTTTATTCCTAAGGATTCGCTGCGTCAAATTTGTTTCAGAATGTTGAACTTGAAATCTCACGCAAATGAATCACAACGGGACTAGTAGATCAATCGAATCTTCCCGTCAAAGCGCGTGGTGTTCCGATTATGAGTCGAGCTATAAAGGAGAGTGCTAGCGTATCCACAAGTAGGTCCCGGTGCAAGTTAGTAAACAAAGCGGTACGGTACTGAGTTTGGAAGGGTGCAAACTAGATGTAAATATTGACAAAGCGACATACCCCCGTGAACTAGAGCAATATTCCATTTAGTGTACCTTGTGAAAAAAACTAACTTCTGTTTTTCCTTGGACATCGTTCCAGGAGACAACATGTAACCAGCATCGAATCTTAATTGTTTCCGTAACCATTATCCTTTCAAACCATTCTTGCCTCCAACTTGCCTCCGGCAATGAAGACTGCTTATAAGTCAGTTTATTCGAATAATGAGATTAGTGACCTACCGATAAGGGCTAGGTATTAATGAGAGGGTATAAAGTAACTATAAGGTCAAGTCTGGGGTTTAAAATCAAGAAGAAAAATGCAAGAAACGTATCCGCGAAGCTCGTATATGAGAGTCGTAAACATTTAACCGGTCAAGGAAGCCATTATTCTACTTAAAACGCAAAACATCAAGTAGCCAGGTGGTCGCATAATCTATGTATATACAGACGAACGAATTCTATTGCACAAAAGGATCATCAAGGAAAATTACTCGTAACAAAGACACCTCTTAACCTACCAAATAATGTAGCAATAATAGTATATGACAAAAAAATGCAATGCTGTTATGTTACAGTGTAGTAGATGCACAAAATGCTGAGAGAGAGATTAAAAGTTTCAGGAGAGATTGTAGCGCTCGAGTCGTTGAATTTCAAGCGAGCTCACGGCGAAGAAAATGCATGGAGGTCAGTATTTTAGGACAGCTTTTCAGGTTCTTGTTCTTGCGTCATCATCAATGGGCTAAATGCAACCCACAAGCATTCAGGGCAAGCGCGATTGCTCTCGAAACGTCATTGTCTTCAAGACTGCCAGGATTAAACAATTCTAAATAAACGTAAATGAGAATCTTAGAAACCAAAAAATAAAACATAGCGAATCAAGACACGCGTAAAAAATTAAGCCATACCAGCTTCTTGTCCAGTTCCATCAACTTCTTCATCAGACAAGTCATCCAGCGACGTCAGAGGAGACAGACTCTCCAAAAGATGGCTATAAGGGTCTTCGAGCTCGGGACAACGATATTTGAGAAATCCCGGATTTCCAACATAGAACCTCCTTTCCAACCCCCTGCCGTCGTCCTTCTTCTCGCGACCCGAAGATGATTTGGATGGTTCAAGAACTTTGATCTTAGAATGCCGACCAAGACCCCAACACCTCTGAACTGCACCGATAAATACCCTACCCATCGCCTTCGCCATTGTTTTACTGTTCTTCGACCGTGCAGAAGGAACGACAGTTGCAGATGCAGGAGCGTACACCACAGTCGGCGCGCCACTATCCTCATCAACACCCATATCGGCGGTAACGAACGTAGACGTCAATTTCTTGCCTGTCTTCAGCGAATAAATGCTACCCCAATATTTAGCCGTCTCGGGAATAGGCCCATTCAAGGCAGGAAGGGGAGTAGAAGCAGCGACAGGGACAGATGGTAAGTTGGTCTTGCCCCCAAGCGCAACGCGTTGGCCTGGTGGTCGCCTTGCAGAAGACACATACTCTTCACCTCGCTTCCTGGAGCACTTAGTACAGTTGCAGTAATCCAGACATGCAGGACATCCGAATTCCTTAAGGTTGGAACTAAACTGCTCGTCGGGATATCTGGTATCAAAAAGCCGCCCTTTAGTTAGGAAACAGGAGAGGATATGAAAGAATACGCACCGGATTGTAAAACAACGAATACAATATTCTTTCCCACAAGAGCAACGTGTCTTCAGTTTGTTCGACTTCGTCCGACACTGGTGACAATACGCTTCGGTGTGAGTCGTTGGCCAGGGTCCTTCGCGTACTAATGCCTTAGGCAGTCCAGTAGGACCAGTGGAGGAAGATAGAGCGTTTGACTTCTTCCTCTTCACAACCACCACTCGATCAGTGCTATTGGTCCCCGATCTTTCGGAATCCGACAAGACCACATCCTCCTCCTCGCCACCGGGCCCCACAGATGCCGTGGTTGGCCTATACTCCGAACCAGACTTCCTCCTTCTTGGACCTAACTCCGACGTGGGTATCATATCAGCGTCCATCCGACGAGGGACACGCTTCCTGCGGGGACGCTCAAGGTGAGCAAGGGGAACATCGCTGAACTCCGAACTGAGCGTCGTTATGCTCCTCCCCGGAATATTACTATTTATGACGTTTGCCTTGCCAGCAGTAGCAGCGTCGGCGTCGGCTGAGAACGATGGATCAGAAAGAGGATCTCGCTTTCTCTTTTGCGGTATGGTGGCCTTCGCCTCAATATCAGAAGGGATATACTCGTCCTCCTCTGAATCACTGTATGGAACCAGCGGAGGTGGGAGCAGAATGACTGGAGAAACTGACTTTTGAACTTGAACTTCCAGAAGTGGCTTTGGGCGAGTCGCTGATGCCGACAGTGATCTAGACGGCGGCGAAGACATCGAAGGAGAAAACGGGATTGGAGACGGATCTCGAATTTCTACGTCCATCTGCATTTGCGGTCCCACCCCGATCACCACCTCCTTAGCACGTACAACTGGGTCCATTTCCTCCTCTTCGGAAAACAAAGGATTCTCATTCAACATATCACCCCCAATCAAGGCAGGGTCAACAGTCGAATACGTGTACCTCCCATCTCCGTCCGTCAAGGTTGCCCAAAGATCTTCTTCCTGGGGAGGATGAACCGGACCAAGCTCAGTGCTGCCAAACGCACCGTCCTCTCGATCCGCAGCCGTTGGACCGAGGATAGGCACCCCAGGAGGAGAATAAAGATGAGCCAAATCAGACTGACTAGAACCCAGAATGATAGCTTCATCTCGGAGTTGCAAACTGTGAGGGTATGCTTTGGAGTACAACGCCCCATTTCCGCTCTCGTTCACACCTACACCCATATCCGGGCCGTTCACACCACCAGCACCGATCATGTCTGCAGCACCACCGCTAGCAAGAGACGACCGGATAGGAGACACCAAGAAGACATTCAAATCCGCATTCGGGCCAAGGAGCAGATGTTGTTGGCCGTTAAGTTGTAGATGATTGTGGTGATGGTGATTAGTTGTTGCGTTAATGTTGGCACCAGCAACAACGGCGGCTGCAGCAGCTGAGAAAGCCCGCTGCAGCACAGGAGGAGTATAGGGCGGCGGGGGCGGCGACATCGACTTCGACAACGCAACTTGGCTTGTATGCTGGCCAAGATAAAAACTGGGACTGATTGCTCTACGTTTTCCTAGTGCCTTGGCAGAGGGCGTTATAGGAGATCCAGAGGTGATATACTGGTTGACATCGACGTCGGCATTCTGATGACGGGTCACAACAAACGTAGAATCAGTCGATACGGACATTGACATGGTTGATGACGGCGTAGTCACGAGAGGAGCAGAGATACGAGGTTGAGGTTGAGGTAGGCGAGGTGGAGCATGTAGCTTCGATTGGGTCAAAGGAGACGATGCGACATCGCCACCGCTAGCAGTAGTAGATACTGCTCGAACAGAGGATGAAGCAGAGCGTGCTGTTTTACTGGCGGTACCCTTGCCCTTGTTCTTCCGATACCGAGCTGCCAAATCGATCTTCTTCAACGGTGCTTGAGGTTGTTGGAATTGAGTTTGTTGTTGTTGTTGCTGTTGACCATGACGCTGAGAGGGATTTCCTACAAGGACTGACGACGGTGCAGTTGGCTGTGAACGCGAGTCCGACGAGGCTGAAGGCTGGACCCACTTGGTAACATTGACACCACCCGCAAAAGTCAAAGGCATATCATCAGACGACTCCGAGTCATATCGAAATTGCAATTCGTCTTCAGATTCCACGTCCCGCCCTGACTCTTCCTCCTCCTCCTCTTCTTCTTCCTCTTCGTCATCCGAGAACAAACTCTCGATTACTCTCTTTTTCTTCTTCCCTTTCTTCGTTTTCTTCAGTACCTGAGAATCCTGTTCTAGCACCTGTCGTGCTAAGAAGGTAGTCGATGATGCACCAGGCATAAGCACCACAGGACCTCCAACAGAAACAGAAATTTCCTCCTCAAACCCCGCCACAGACAGCCCCTCAGAGGACTTTGAAAGAGACAAAGGGTGTCGCGGAGGCGGACAAGCCCAAGGAGCCTGAACTCGTCCACTTCCACTTCCGTTCACTTTTTTCGTCTGAAAAAAATCGTTGCGCACAGTCGCTGTTACTCCCTCTGGGCCTTCCTGACCTTCCCCAACGACAACATCAGCACCGATCTCCACTTCCGCCCTTAACCCTTTCAAATTAACACTCAGCACATCCCTCGCAACAGGCTCCAATGTCCCAAGGACGAGCGTCACCACATCGGCTTTCGCATCGTACGAGTAGACTGTACCGATAATCCTAGACTTGGGCCTTGCGTTCTCTTTCTCCTTCTTTTTACCTTCGTACTGGGAGGATTGAATGGATTGGACGGATTGTTCCCTAAGCGGAGGCCGCGTGCTGGAAGGTTTGATTAACGCATACATGGGTCTAGGTTTGGGCTTGGGTTTCGGTATGGATTTTGAAGGTGAAATGGGCACGGCAGGGGAGATGTAGTTCAAAGGCTTGGTCGTAGATTTGTCCTTGTAAGACAAACCGAATGACGAAGAAGAAGCGGGCAGGGGTCTTGCCGATGTTGAGGACATTGGTGGTCGCCTGACCACTGACATCGAGGCTGAAGAAAGTGGAGGACGAACAGACGCCGAAGATGGCAACGGCGGGGGCCTCATCAACGCTGAAGATGAATTAAGTGATGGCCTAGTCGACAGAGACGACACAGGTGGTCTTCCAGGCGTCAAAGGTTGTTTAGGTCTCGGCTTAGGATTGGAAGTCTTGACAACCTCCACGATCTGTACTTCATCATCATCGCTCTCGACAACACGCCGTACACTCTTCGTCTTGGCCTTCTTCCTATTCGTAAGGGTCCAATCGTCTTCATCTTCATCACCATCTTCCAACGTCAAATCAATATCAACTCTAGGCCTCTTCTTCGCCTCGCCCACATGATCTTCATCATCACTGTTTTCTCCATCTCTATCCACATCCACATCCTTGTTCGCACGGCCCCGTTTCTTCGAGGGCGAGGACTGAGTTGAAGCCACGACGAAAACAGATCCGGACGTCGTCGAAGTTACACTCGAAGCAACCGACACTGGCGGCCTAGGACGTGCTTTAGCCCCAGTCTCAGCACCGCCAGCTCGGATCCTAGAAGGACCTGCAAACACCGTGCCATCAGGATCCCAATCCCAATCGATGGCCTTCTCTTTCCCTTTACCTCTATTCATGCCCTTGCCCCTGGTCCCAGCAGAACGAGAACCGCCGATACGTCCAGGATCCAACGTGCCCACGCGTTCGTTATGGCTAAACGAAGCTTGTAGTGCATCCCCCAGGGTGAGATTAGGTTTGTGTCCACGCCCACGACCGTGGTCCTGCTCGATGGGAGAAGTAAAGGACATAAAGATGGCGGGCTTCTTGATTGTAGGTACACCAGCGTGGCTTGTCTTTGAGGTCTTTTTAGCAGACTGGGAAGAAAGGGACACCCGAGAAGATGATGCAGCCGATGGAGGTGGTCCAAGGCCAGGCGCGGCTTTTTCCTTTTTTCCTGCACCAGAGACAGCAGAAGAGATTCCAAGCGCGACGTACTGCGATCTGGGCGTCTTGAGCGGAGGTACCTGCACATACGCCATGATCCGCCTCTTTTTAGGCTTAGGAAAGGGCGTGACCGGCTCATTTATATTTGCATTCGCCTTTTCCTTTCCTTTGGCCTTCACGTACATTCTGACATCCGTATCAGGAATAAAGTGGGGGAAAGGACGTGGACGGGGTGTATCTACAATCGGTGATTGTGCAATAAGAGGAGTTGTGGTAGGAGGTAGAGGTGAGGGTGAAGATGAAGGAGTGAATAACCTGTCAGCAGGAGGACAGCTGCTCGGTCTTGCACTGCTGAGGCATTCGTCTGACGGTGGCGGCGTGAATAACGAAGTGTGCTGCTGCACTGGCGCGGCGGGGTAGTGAGGGTCGCTGTCTGAGGCATGGGTGTGTGAGGACTGAAGTTGAAGGTCGGCCTCGTGCTGCACAGATAGGAATAAATAAAAGCAGGAATAGGAATAGGACAACAATTAGCGTCTGCACTTCATCAAAAAGAGAAAGGAAGAGACGTACCGTTTCGGAATAAGATTTAGTTTTCGAAGGCGAAAGGTTTTGCTGTTAAGGGAGAAGAAAGCGTCAGTAAGAGAAAATACATTTTCAGTTGAATAAAAGGAACAAAAGAGGTAAAGAGGAAAGAAAGGAATAGCGATCACTTACAAGCAAGCTTTCAATGACAATGACATCATCGTCTTCATCCTCCCCATGCACATCGGTAGTATACAATGATATCGCATCGATCTCCTTTTCATTTTCTCGCTGCCCAGATGGCAACCGAGAGGGCGTGGGTGAACCAGGAGCAGCGCCAATTGCCGCCAACAATTTGGTCAGCAAAGGACTCCCTGACGGGTGCTTCTTCGCGGTGGGGGAATGCAGGGCAGAAGTAGGTATAGGAACGAACATCGGCATGTCCGTGGCGGGCTGCAGCTGCCCAACATCCATATCCATATTGACATCTGACGCGTCGGTGACACCGGTTGGGCGCGTGCCAGTGTCACTACTGCTGTTACCATCCGTGCTCATCTGTGTGGCTGTCTGAATAACATTTAATTGTATTGTGAGTAAGGCCAGCTCGAAGCGAACAAGTGAGCACGCACAGAGAGAGAAACAAACACGTCGCCAAAGATAGGCACTGTCATTGCCGATTCTTCAATATGAGGATGTATGAGGTCGGTCTCATTAGGCGGACCAAAAATCTACATATGTGCAGAACGCCAGTCAAAAACGGGTACGAGTTGAAGCGCGAAAAACTGACAGCATAAGCGTCCTTTCTTGCCGAATCTACATCATCCATAGTCTAATATGAAAAATCAACAAACGTGAACGCGTTCAGTACTAAATCTCCTTACCTGCGCGTCCAGAATAGACGATCCTAGTGCGTGCGTTCCACTGACGTTCCAATTGCTGTTTCTTCCATTTCCGGCACCGTAAATTTGATCTGGTGTTTGGTGATTCGGTTGCGCGTTTGAAGCCCCGCCATCCCAGTTATTCAAACTATAGCTTGTGGTCATCTCCAGCGGGTAAGGTCAAGAACAAGAGGAACGTCGGGCCATGGAGGTTGTGGAAAGCAACTTCGCAAAAACGTAGAAGCGACAACAAGACAGCCTGAGAACAGCGACAACATTACGTAACACTCAGGCTTGCTGGCCCCATAAATGTGATCGCTTGTTGACACCCTTCCTTTGCCATTTCTAAAGCCTTTGAACGCTGTTGAAAGTTGACGGAACCTTTCTGCTGAGAAGGCTTCTAATCCCCAATCATGGCCGCAACTGAAGCGCCTATTTTCAGACCTCCAGCGATGCTTGCATCATGATCTTCAGACTTGAAGCTTGAAGTACCGATCCTGAGTCCTGAAGTTTGTCGATCCTTGATATTTATGTTCGTCATGCCAGCCAACAATTATTCAAACCCATCCTGCTACTTCTATTTTCTTCTTGTTTGAAAGCAAAAGTCTCCCCATAATTGTGGTTTTGGCTGCCCTACAATTTATGTTCCTCTGCAGTATGTTCTCTCGGTGTTATGATGTTTCAACCCCGTCCCTCGAGCTTGAACTGATAAGATCGATACTTGCTGTTTAACTCAACTCTTGGCGTTTGCATTCCCCAAGCGTTGTCGTTAGCTTCTCCCTGGTTAAATATAATACGGTGCATCGCCTTTGCGGCTTCTGACCTCGCACCAACCAGGCCTCCACCCCACATGGCTCATCCTGTGACCACCATGCTCCCTCGATATAAGTATAGCACAGAAACTCTGGTCTTATGTTCTAGCACTTGACCAGAAGTTCAATCTTTCAAGCATCAAGGACCGGCCAACCAATAAACAGAAAAAGATCGAGGAAGTGCAATGTATTTGCTCTATACTCTCCGACATTAAATCGACTCAGGGAAAGGGAAGGGCCGCTGAAGATCCACCGCCAGGTTAACACTGCCCTTTGGAAGCATCTTGATTTTGATTTTGACCGTCTTAGTCTTCTTCCTTGCATAAGACTCTCCTTCTGGCTATGTGACCTTCCAATCCTTGCGTTTTGGCTCCAAAGCTGAAGGTGAGAAGGAGCAGATGACATCGAATCGAGAACTTCTTTTCATGTTAAGTCGAGGCCACTATGGATACTCAGCCCTACTCAGCCGCAGGATATAAAGGCACCTTAGTCCATAGCGGAGTCCCCAAACCTGCAATTGTTGTTCTATCAGAAATCCCATCGCTATCCATAATCAACCAAGATGAAGTCCTCCATAACCCTGACCTTCGTCGCTCTTCTCTCATCATACTTCGTCTCCGCGCTGCCTTTCGCCGATGGTAAGCTTCATGCATTCACCGCGTATCTGCATATTTAATCGTGTGTTTTCCTCTCTTCTTCCAGAATCCGTCTGTCCAGGAGGCGAAGTCGAAATTCTCTCAGAGACGTACATCGGCAAAGACCACAACGTGAAAATGACGACTCTCTCGTGCTCAACCAAGGTGCATGCAAGCAACACTCTTTCCGCACGCCAGACCACCCCTGTTGATGTCTGCGACGCAAATTGTAAGCGACCACTTCCCGTTCTGAACCCTCAATCTCACTTTTTTGTAGGTAACACCAACTGCTTCATACCAGCTGGAGGAGGACCTGACCCAAACGAGTGCCATGTTATTGCCGACGCCATATTATTCGACAGCCAGAACGTAGGTTAGTAACCATTTCTTTTCTTGCTTTCCTAGAATGTCTGAAAGAAATTGATTTGCCCTTTTTCTCTTAAATTTTATAGGAGCATTATTCACGATACCCGTTGGCAACTCTACAGTTCGTTTCTTGCCTCACTGTCATACTATATTAATTCTGAAAGACCATCGTTAAATAGTCAAACCCAGTGGTAATGCAATTCAGAAGCTGCAAGACGTTCTTCGTCAATCAGAGCAATCAAGTCCTGGAATACTGTCGCACTGACTGGGTACGTCTTCTCCAAATCGAATAATTCACTATCCTTGGTACAATTTTGATTAATCAATCCCATTTGTTCATTCAGTCTACCCTGGTCGACTTTCTCGCTTTTAACTGTCAAGCGACTCAAAACGCGCACGGTGGAAACTGCGTTGCTGTTGACGGGCGTTGGTTTGTGCAGTGCGTCTATTTCTTTCCCTTTACTATGCTGGCGTATTCTGATCCACTGCGATTATCATTAGAGTACAAACCTCATAATTAATGCTAGCACTCAGCATCAAGTGCTGAATCGCGAAATTACTTTCTTCGCCATGTTACATTCACGTAAGACATTTTCCATTCTTTTCGGACACCATCCATGTACTGTTTTATGGACTATTCATCCAATAAAGTACGTAGTGAAGAAATAAAATCTAAGATTTGTATGTAGAAGTCTAGGCCTTGAGTCCAAAAAATATTACGTAAACGTGCTATTTTCAGATTCAACGCTTTCCTCATGGTACCGTTTGGTTTCTACGTTCTTCCTCCTTGAGAGCCTAGCCACCTTTCATGCAATCTTCCTGTTCAGAAGTTACGTTCCTTTATCCACTGCATTTTCAAGTGCCTCTAAATTTTGCAATTTCGTTCTCCGTTGTCGGAGGATTGATTTCAGTCTACGAATCATCTTGAAATTATTTCGAAATTTCAGAGAACCAGATGAAACTGTGTACTCTGTTAGCCCGTTAATGTCGGCTCTTCAACGGCCTTGCATGGTTTACAATCTGCCAGTACGTTTTACTCTCAATCTTTGTCATTCGGCGTCATGCCATCTTTTGTTGTGGTACTTGCTTCAGCAATTGTCAGATTACCTGCAGCCTGAGAGCTCAACCTTGAAGCTTCACTGGATACGTAATCGAAGCCACGACGTACTATCAATTGCCTCTGTTGCCGTTGTCAGATCCCCGAACTCCAGACGGGTCAAAAGCTCTCATCGCTTCTTTTCTCTTCGTCTTCAAACTGTCTTATTTGCACATTCGCCTCCTCAATACCTTCCCTGCGTCCACTTAGGACAAAACTCTTCTGGCATCTAGACATAAGCTTGGAATTGTCCATCAGCATCTGTCGACCCATATATAGTACCGGGAACTTTATCTTTCTGATTCTGAAGGTCTAACCACATGTACATCGTCTTGTGACTATTGCGGACTCATCTGGCCGTTGTCAGTGATTCTTTCTTTGCCTCAATACAAGTATATTTCTCAAGCACGATGTACCATGATCTAGCACTTGGCCAGAGCTCTTCAAGAATCGAATGACCAATGAAAAGAAAATGATCCACCGCACCCTATGATGAATATGGCCAGCTCGCCTCTGCTCTTCAGAAGCAACTTGATTTTGGTTTAGATTAAACATGACCGACGTCTTCGACTTCTTGATTCTATGCCCAAGACACCGTTCTGGCTATGTGACTCCGGTTTGGCTCCAAAGCTCAAGGCGAAATTGAGCAAATGACATCGCATCGAGAACTTTCTTTCAAAATGGTCGAGGCTATGTATGCTGGGCCCTTTTTCATGAGTATAAGAGTGCAGCTTGCTCTATAGCAGGATTCCAAAACCCGCAAACATTGCTCTATAAGAATTCGCATCACCACCTTCTTGATATATCCATATCTAGCAAAGATGAAGTCCTCCCTAATCCTGACTCTCATTGCTCTTTTCTCATCATGTCTTGTCTCCGCTCTGCCTTTCGACGATGGTAATAATTGTACTCAACCCAAATCTCCATCCATGTCTAATCTTCAAATTTCTTGCTCCTTCCAGAATCCGTATGTCCAGGAGGCGAAACCGAAATCCTCTCAGAAACATACATCGGTAAAGACCACAACGTAAAAATGACGACCCTCTCGTGCTCGACCAAGGTACATGCAAGCAACACTCTTTCAGCACGACAGACTGCCCCGCTGAATGTCTGTGGCGCAAACTGTAAGCAAACTATACATAGACATTTCTTTCCTTCTTTCGTGTTTAAACTGTTTACCTTGATTCAAGGTAACACCAACTGTTTCATACCAGCCGGAGGAGGGCCAGACCCAAACGAGTGTCATATCATTGCAGACGCCTTGCTATACGATAGTCAGAACGTAGGAGCACTATTCACGATACCGACAGGCAACTCCACAGTTTGTATCCTTCTTTCAGACTGTAATCCTCTTATCTCATCTTATGAAAATAAACTTCAATTAGTCAAACCCAGTGGTCATGCAATACAGAAGCTGCAAGACGTTTTTCATCAATCAGGACGCCCAAAATTTAGAATACTGCCGCACTGATTGGGTATGTCTTCTCAGTTTCCTCCAAAAATATATAAATTTATTCAACAAATCCCTTCTTTACCCAGTCTTCTCTGATCGACTGGCTCGCCTTTAATTGCCAAGCAACCCAGAACGCGCACGGCGGAAACTGCGTTGCTGTTGACCAACGTTGGTTCGTGCAGTACGTTCAGCTTTCTTTTCTCTTGACCCTTGCCACACTCTGACCTTGCTGCTTCCCGCTTCCAAAATTTCAGAGTACAGACCTCGTAAGAACTCGAGTTAGCACAAAGTGCTAAATCCTGGACTATTTTTTAAGGTTAACGGACTTGCCTTTTCGTTTCGCTTTTTATACATTATTAGACAAGTTGTTTTATTCCTTTCAGAAATGGCACTACCATTACGTATACCCTTTTTTTGGTCAGGTTATGCAGCGACGGAATAAAATTTTACTAGCTGCTTCCTACGGAATCGGACACACGATTAACTTTTCCCTCTCGCTTCCCTCTTCCACGCCCTCCTGTATCACATTCAACTCCACGTCACCGTCAGAGGCTTATTTAAATCCGCATTAACACTCGCCACCACAAGTTTATCTTGCTGAGCTTCATAAGTCCAGCCCTGCACGTTCTGGCCATTGACCGTAACCGATTTTGGCCTTGAACTAACCCCAAGCACGGTGACATCTTGAAGCTTCTGTACAACATGAAAAGAGCCCGCACTACTGATTACCACCGCATTCTTAGTGGATGAGAATTCGAGGATCCGATTAGGACCGGGAGGGTGGCTTATCCCGTCATCAATGTACGCAGTGCCATGAGCAACACCTTTGGCACTTTGTGATATGATAAGAGAATAAGGACCCTGTCGGGTCTCTTCAATCGTATAGCCGGGTTGGGTGTGAAGCAAAATGGCAGCTCCGTCGCGGATATGAACGTTGATATGTCCCAGCGGCGCAGAAAGCAGGGTTGGTTGACCTGGAGTACTTTCAACCACGTTGTGAGTGTACCAGTCACGCCAGATCACATTGCCACGACCGGGGAATATACCTAGAAAAATGACGTTGAAAAGGTCAGTATTTTGGAGTAGACGCAGGAAGGAAAAGGTCACCTGCCTGATACTGTAGAGACATTCGGCTCCAAGACTGGGGTGACGAGAATGTCCCTACCCACTAAGAACTGTGAGTCCACGCTAAAAAGTTCCGGTTCATTGGTAAACTCATAGAAGAGCGCCCGTATAGGTGGCGAGCCGCTCGTGGAAGCATTGGCGAATAGCGTGTACTGGAGGTGACGTATATTAATCGCAACTCTATCTCAAGAAAAGGGAATCTGAAAGGAAGGCCGAAACTTACCCAGTACGGAAGCAAGGAATACCGAATGGAAATGGCAGTCCGCGAGGCATTCGCTACACTATCCCACCGATATGGTTCTTGCGATATCGCACCTTTAACGTTGTGATTACGGAAGAACGGTGTGAATGCGGCGAGCTGCATCCAGCGATTGCACAACTCCTCATCGGTATTCCCATCTGAGTAAAAAAAATCAACATTCCAATCGGTCGTCAAAATAAGATTCGAAAGAAAGTAAAGAAAGAAAGGCTTTCCGCCAGCCAAACTTCGGATGAAACGCGGAATGGAGAAGGGATTTGTTGACGCACTAAAACCGCACGTGTCTGCACCAACGAATGGAATTTGAAAGATTTGGAACTGAAGCACGCCCTGATTGGAAGAGATTGGACAGAAGATAATCAGTCAAGGATAAAAAGAAACAAATTTCAGTCAAAGAATGACTAACCGCTATGCTGTAGCGGAGATAAGACCATAAACTGAAATTGTCCCCTAGCTTTTGTCAAGGAAGCAAGGTCAGCATGTGGCCATACGACACATGGAAAGAGGGAGGTGCGGACGTTCGGACACATCACACCCTCACTTACCCAGTGTCCTGTCCATTTTCCAGACGACGGGAAAGTCGATCGACTGATCAAAAATGGGCGTTGCTTCGGAATGATGTCCTGGACAGCCAAATGTGTCGCTTTCTCTTCCATCAGACCCCAAAGATTGTGGACGTCTAGCTCAACCACGCCATCTGCGTGGGTTGCGTTCGTCGCCAGAGCGTGGATTGACAACCGCCCAAATCCTGTCCACGCACGTTGTCCGTCAGCACCACCCTTCGCTCCGGAGCAAGTGGAGAATAATTAATCTCACCATTGTGAATCGCATACGGGGGCGTGTTTAGGTCCACATTCCGCTGCTTGCCTGCGCCAAGACCGCGCCTGCTCACGATCGACGCAGCTGTCGATGTATCCAATTGACATGTGAGAGTTCCATTAACTGTGACGTTCCCACTAGGCCCAGAGAGTGTCGAATTGTAGCTATCATTGGTCGCGTCAAAATTTCGATCGACACCAGGACGTGAGAGAAGAATGCGTTACCATTCAGGGTAATCTACAAGGGCAATCCAGTTGGTCAAAATTTGCAGATAAATTAGACATGTTACCCCAGACGCACCTGTCACTGGGTTGCCCGGTTCACCCGGAAGGAGGAATGGCACGCTTGTGTCTGTGAGATTTGCACCAGTACCACTGTAGGAGTTAGATCAGTATGCAGTTGTTTGGCGGAATATTTCACGCATGACGTAATACTATCTACCCAATTGTGTAACTCACCAAGATCCGTCGCAAAAGGAACTAGCCTCGTTCATGTCAAGCCATATTCCCGAAAACTCGATGCCTGAAGTACTCCAATTGCGGAGAGCTTCAGTCCACCATTCTTGCGCATTTTTCTGAAACCAGTCCGGAAAGACCTGTGGTGAAGGAGGAAAAGCACATTACCAGCATATCAGAGTGTTCTGTCGGGATGCAAGGATCTTGAAACGCTTACCGTGTAACCCGGCCAAACCTGTCCAACATACTCAGACCCATCTGGGTTGGCAATAAAGACACCTCTGGGGAGCAAGAAGAAGAGGAAGGAGGGGAAAGAAAGCCGGATAAGAAAAACACGCGCAAATTCCGGGAACTTAAAACTGGCGGAAGCTCACTTTTCAACCCCTTTCGTGTAGGGATCGTACTACAAATGGAAATCATTGCCATAATCAGCTCGGGACGCCCAACCTTGATAGATCACCGGGAATGAATGAGGGGTCAAATCGATAACGTACATGATCGGTTGCATTAACCTGCTTGGCGATGGCAGCGTCAACGATGGGGATATCTGGATCAGCGGAGAGATCAGATTGTCACGTCAGCGTTCCATTACCCCCTGGCCCGAATGAGACCAGAGCTCACAACGTTGGTTATTTGCTTTCTGCCGCGTATATTTCTGATGAATAGAGGAACAGACCAAGTAGAGAATATAAACAAACCAGTTCTCTTATGAAAGCCTGCATCTCATCGGCTGGGAAGCTTACAGGATCGCTGGTGAAGTCGCGGACAGCATGATATAAATCAATGTCATTCCACATCACTATAAAACGATAAGTGTTTGGGAGTCAATATTCCGATCGCGAAAGCACGCACCTTCCAAAGGAATATTTGCAGCTCGCATGCTGGACACCTGGTCCTTCACGTCTGCAACGTCCTTATAGCCCCACCTAAGGTGCCGTTCACGCACTCAGCGACTGGTAATAGGAACGTCATCGGAAGCCTATGAAAAGCACCCACCTACAAAGATGGAAGCCAAAGCCCCAGACCGGCTGCCAAGTTGGAAGCCCCACCAACGCACCGTACTGTTCGATAACAGAAGTTGGAGTAGGTCCAGAAAGGAAGTAGAAGTCCAAGACGCCGCCAATCATTCTGTATTCGATAACGGAAACATTCGATGATGGGGGCGTTGTCAGAATAATATCTCCGCCGGTAGCGCTGCAAGAGCAATTCAGAGGGGGTGCATCAATAAGCATATATTGCGCACTTGCCTTAGCAAAAAGACACCATGTGATTGAGATGTATTAGTCGCCGCATCGAATCGATGCTCCAGGTAAACAGGATGAGAACCATAACTGAGAAAAGGGTTAGTTGCATCCAATGATTTGATTTTCATCAAACGCCATCACGTGGAGTCGACATGACTAGAAATTGAGGACGTACATATTTCCGTCCACAGGGTCAGCGTCATCTCGAGCCCACATAGTTTGGATGGTTCCGCCATCAGGTCCAACATTCCTACGGAATCCCGAACTGGCCACTACTTCACCTAACCCGTAGATGTTGGCATCTGGTGGGAGAACGGACGCAACCTACATAAAGCACGACAGTTTATCGTTATAAATAGCCAGTGGAATGACAGAGTACGAACTTGGAGATATTGGTCTTCAAAAACAAGCGGAAATCCATTCAATGCAGTGGAATTATCGCCATCGACAAAGGGAGGAATTGGGGTCTTGGGCAGGGACGTGATCCTAGTATCAAATAGAGGTGCAGAGTTCGGTTGCGAGCGACGCGTTATCCAAAATGCAAATGGAGAGGTTTGATGGTTGAAAACAAGGTCAGAAGTCTTCTTGAATGATTTGGTGGGTACAGGACGCTCGATGACCGAATTCGGGATGGTATATTGTTGGTTGGCGGTATCGAAAATGTTAACGTGTAGTCTTTGAACGCGGGGTTCACATCAAACTGAGAAGGGTATACGAGATATTCTGACTTACCTGGAGCTCGTCTCATAGGTTACTTCAACTGTGAGGTCGGAGACATCAGTCCCAAACGCGTTACAAGCTTGGCCATTCAGGCTCAAATGGGCAGTAAGACCAGTCCCACTTTCCTGGAGCGACTTGAGTTTATACCCTGGAATGTAAAACAATCAACGTTCCAGCCAGACAATCACAGCCTCAGAACCTACCTGGACAGTTCGAAACATCCAGGCTATGAGTGGCGCTGATATTTAAACTTTCGCTGGGCTCAAAGTTTTGAGGTTCGGCTTGGTTGAACAGCGCTGGAAGGAGAAGACCCCAAGTCAGCCAGCGACTGTCGCTGAACATGGTGGTATAAATTGAATTTAGCGATGACCAGTAGGGCAGAATCATTCTGCATGCACGATATTTTATTAGCTTCCTTCATGATGGTGACATTGTCAGATGGTGCTCACGTCACCGACTTCGAAGCTTCAACCTTGTGGAGAGTTGTGCTGAATTTGAAACGCAGTGAAGCCTAAGCACAAGCCAAAGTGCTGACGCGCGTGATGTGTAGAAATCACTCGGCACCAGAACTCGAAGGATACAAATATCTGAAATCAGAACACACTCGCGATCGTTAGTCCAGAAAGTACATAGAGTAAAGTATAGAGATCAACGAACCTTAAGCCCGAAAACAAATACCTGTGACTTCTTCTGTCGCGTGCGATGGCTGAGAATAAAGTCAAGAAACAAGCGGGGTATTCTTTGACAAGTTTGACAAGGGAGAAATGTGGTCAGGCCTTCGCTGCTTGCGTGGACCCTTACGTCGCCTGGGAAATTTCAAGACGGCATATAAACTTGTCCAAAATTCGTCGTTTAGGCGGTTCTTCCGTGGCTGCTTAAGTGAGCCCCATCGAAGAAAGAGAAATAAAGAAGGACTTGAGTTATGTCGAGCGCGTAAGTCTTCGCATTTCAGATAATCAAATGTTAGACAAGGAGACTCAGAGGCAGCCGCAGCCTAAAACCCAGGTGACCGAGAAAATTAGATACACGTGACATGATGACCAATCTTTACCGACCTGACCGCGACCGCGCGACGCGATTCATTCAAATTTTAATTGTTCTGCTTCCACTGCCACTCCCTCGTGTCTTCCGCAATGGCCAGGAGAACAAGATCTTCACTTAATGCTGAAATAGACCTCTTGAATGTCCAGATACAGACTTGCAAGAGACGAGAAGAAGAATTCCAACGACTCATGGGCGACATGCAGAAGTTGAAGGATGAGGTGACGGACGAGCGAAGAGCGGCTGAGACGCAGAGGAAGGAGCTAGAAGCGCAGAAAGAACCCATAAATTGGCTTCCACCGGAGTTGCTTATTCAGATCTTTCTGGAGCTCGTGGACATGGACTTTGAGGATCTGAAATATCGACCTCCGATGATCGTTTCACAAGTTTGCGTCAAATGGCGGTCCATCGCGATCTCTTCACCTCACCTGTGGAAACGCGTTGTTTTACAGGGATTTTCGCAGCCGGAATTATACAAGCTGTATGTGACGCGTTCGGATAACGTCTCAGTAGAATTCAGTTACGCCAGCAATCCGGACCTTGGGTCAACCCCAGAGTCCTTGCAAGTAGCAAGATATCTATCGAAATCATTGCAACATTCGAGTCGCATCGAAAGCTTTTCTCTTCAATGCAACTCCGCGCCATCTCTTTCCTACATCATTCCTTCAATCAATGGACATCAGAACACATTTCCACAGCTACGCTACCTCAATCTCTCCATTGCGACCGAAAATCCTTTGTTTACTGAAGCTCGACATCTTTTAGAAAAAGAAAAAGACGTGCTTTTGGAATTGGAGTTGGGCTTAGCGACTGATGTTCCCAATAACAGCCCGCTCTTGGGCCTCAGACTTGAAGAAGTCCCATTGTTTAGTATCCCTATCACTGTCATTGCAAACTTAAGATCCCTAGAGCTCTCGTTTTCTCCGAAGAAAATACAGTCCAGGGATTATTATTATCTCAAGATGTCATCCCTCTGCCGATTTCTCTCCCTGATGCCTTTTTTGGAGGAACTGACCCTTGTCAATACTGTCCCTTACTTCGACGTTTCTCTTCCGCCTTTGGATGGTACGACGCCCGACAACGCGGACAACTCCGTGACCCGTATGAAACCCGTAAGGTTGGAGCATCTAAAGACGATCGACTGGACGTGGCCTTACACCGGAGATGTCCACCGCTTTCTATCCATGATCGATACGCCAGCGCTGGAAAAACTCGATCTCTGGGTGGAAGATCTGCCCCAGAAGCGTAGCGAGGCCAACAATGTACGGAATAGGAATGCTCACACTTCTTCCTTCTCGCCGCACAAATACCTGCGTGGTGCCATCACCTATCCGGCCCTGCGAGACCTCAGCTTGCAATGCGCAGGGGATGAAACGACCCCTTCCGTCCTCCGTAAATTCTCGTTTCCTGCACTCGAAAAGGCAGCTTTCACGAGCATCGTCACTACGCCCGCCGGGCGCCTCGGTACCCCCGAACAATTTCCTATTTTTCCGCGCTTGGAATCCATCTTTAGAGATCCCCGCCTTCCAAACCTGACCCATCTCACGCTGTCGCACTTTAAAATCTCTTCAGAGCCAGGAAGAGTTGAAGCAATATTCGGTTATACTCCATTCCTTACTTCACTTTCACTCGATTCTTGCACCGGAGTGGGAAGATTGATGGAAGTGTTGCAGGAGCAAGTAGTCGGTGCAATTAGCCCGTTGCTTTATGGAGGAGACGCCAGCTGGGGAACACGGGGAGGAAAAGAAGGAGAAGGAAGTAAAGGACCATTAGATGGAATACGACCGCGCCCACAGCGTGGCGTCAAAGTTTGCCCTAGGCTCGAGGCTTTATCGTTTTGGGGCTGCCAAGATGTTGATTTGGCCAGCATCCGGTCAGTGGTAAATTCTAGGAACAGAAGTATCAACGAAGCCACAGAAGCAGAATCGAGGACCTCCAGAGGGCCAGTGGGCGCGCCGAATGGAGCAACGCCAGCCGTCACGAGGGATTTACGGGATGGGAATGCGGGCGCCGCGGGTGGCCGTCAGACGACTTGGACTACGCAGGTTGGTCAGATGGGAAGGAAGATCAAACCGCTGAGGAAGTCCAGGCGCAATCCTGTCGAGTCGGGTCTGCCTTCGTCTTCAGACGTTGGCAACCAGCTCGTGGCCCCTTCGACAAACATAGCTTCCTCGATTATAGCCATGCAGGAAGCATTTCGACCAGCAAATATTATTTATCTGCGCATGGTAAATTGTAAGCTGATACCCAAGGAAGAAGCTTCTTCTTTCAGGGACCTCGGTGTTGTGGATGTCACCTGGGCTGGTTCGGATTGAGGATGACAGTTTGCCACCTGCGGGAAACGATACTTATTAAATTAAATAAAAATACTAAAATACATACGTAGGGGAGGATCAATTATGGCATTAGGTGTTTATCGAGACCATGTTTAACTCGCCCAAGAACAAGCTATCTGGAAAGGAACGCGACTTGATCGTTGAAGACGGGCAGGACCGGGAGAGCCAGACCTCAGAAGCAATCCAGACTGGAGCCTCGGGATTGAGTTTGCAATCACATTGCGCAGAGCAGTTCGAAGTCGAACAGGAAAAAATCCGAGAATCAGTAGTATTTCGTACGATAGATGGCAAGTATACATAGACACTAGATGTGCACCAATCGGACATCTACACGAGTTCCCAAACGCTGCCTTCGCTAGCATGCAGTCTCTAACAAAAAGAGCAATTAGTGCCCAGATCAATCAAGTCTTCGAGCCTCGGATGCCGAAAGACTGGAGGGAAAGAAAGGATACTTACGTCCTCCGGAATTTGTATATTAAACAACGCGTTGAGAATTCCCTATGAAATTTGAAATAACGAGAACAAGTGAGCAAGGCACAATAATACGGTAAAATAGTAAAATATAAATAAATGGACTGACCTGGGCAGTCCAATTTTCAACTTCTTCGACTTGCTGCGGGTTTATAAAATCCTTAGATTTGCGGGAAGCAAAAACCATATGAGTAGCAGCCGCCCTGATGACAGAGTTCGGTAAAGGCGGTGGAGCGCTTCGAAGGTGTTGTGTGGGACTAGACGATTCAATAACGGGAATCACAGGGCCCGTGGTAAGAGGCGTCGATCCCACCTGAGAAAAAACAGTCCGACCAACCCAACAAGCTGCCAGGTGAAAGAGATGAAATGTTTCCATCTGCGGGTATAATGTTATTTTGTTGTTTTTGGACATTATACTTCCTCAAACAAACAATTCACTCACCTCAAGAGTGGCCAGATTTTCAACCTTTTCTTGCAAGTGTTCAATAAGATGGGAATTGTGATCCGGGAAGGACGTTTGCCGCCCTTGTGAAGAGTAAAAACTAAAATAATTAGTGTCCTTGATGTGGCGTATGGGAACTCAACTTCTGATATACAAACCTGTCAGCGGAGGCGTTGACTGTTCCAGTTATGATAGCCGAGGCAGAACCAGACGGCTTTCCAGCCTGGAGAGCTTTGATGACCTGTTACGAGTTATCCAATACCTAAGCTTCTGATACCACAATACCAGACAAAAATAATTCACCTCCGCAGTCAGTTCGTCGTCAGCGGAGACCTGAAAAAACCAAAACATAATAAATTCATTCCACATGTTGCCCAGTCCTAATCGCACTTACCGGCTTGCTGATTTTGTATGCAGCCTCATCAGAATTCTCTGGACTGGCAAAATCGAAGTCGAAATTTCGAGTGATGGCAACCGATGCCTTTGGAACGACCACGGTGGCAGGAGGAACATCAATGAGCGCGCCACATGATCCCAGCCTTGGTTACATGGTTCAGTAACTAGTCTGTGCTTGAAAAGAGAAAGTGGTTCAGAACCTAACAATAGCCAAGTCGCCAGTGACGGTCTCCTTGATCTCGCGTACGAAGAAGTCCATATTAGGGTTGCCCATTCCAATGCTGACAATGGATATGGGGGTTCCTTTGTATCGCCCGGTAATCGTCAAAAATCCGCGCTCAGAATTCAGCACAAACGGCTTAGGTTGAGCATCGAGAAATGATGCGATCGTGTTTGCCCTCGATGGTGATCCGACGGTGACCTGGATTTAATTTGGAAGGTGTCAAAATCAAGACAGATAGGTTGTCAGACGCGTTCCAGACTTACAATACGGTTCGCAACTTCTCCAGGGCGAACACCGAGATGATAGACGCGTTGATCAGCGGTCCTTGGAAAATCTGAACGACGTTCAGACCCCTCCTCTGCGAAAACACGAGAGAATAACGACACCTACTTGCGTCGGTTAGCAGATCTTTCATGTCAACCACCAGTGTCTGGAACAGGGTCGAATGAACGAGATAGCGGCGGGTTAGTATCCAGTCTGAGTGGCGGGCGTTACACCGAATGTGACATCTTTATTAATTACAACTCCGATGATCCCCGCCCCCCTATGCGCTTAACCACATCAACATTTCCAGCTAACGTTGGATTTATCTTTTTGCTCCTTTTCATGGCTTGAAGCATACAAGGTTTTAGGTGCCTAGGTTTTGAAACGTCTTGCTACTAACTGCTTGTGTTCCTTTCTTGTGTTCTCCGGATTGTTTAGACCTACCCTCTAAGGTTGAACCCTTGGACAGAACCTGACGCACTTCATGATCAAGCGGGCTGTCACTTCAGTGTTATTACGCGGGCCAGCGCTTTAGCACGAGGTGGCGAATCAAAAAATCACGCAAGGCCCTGATCGAACCCAAAGTGGTGCTATTTGTTAAAGGTAAATTCTTCAAGTCTTATCTGCTGCCCTCACTTTTGGGTCCCGGGTATAATTAGATGTAATGTTTTTCTCCTGATTAGACAATGCAGCGCGGCCGAGTGTGATGACGAAAGTTTTAGCGCTGAACTTGTGTTTGATGAGCATCAGTGATCGCCGTTATCGAACTTCGTGCATGGGGGAGCCCCTTCCTTTTCTTCGCTCCATCCAGATCATCCTGAGGTTAGCAAGGATCGTTGCTGAAATCCGCCTAACCAAGTGTATTGTGACCGCGGTGATAATTGTCTACTTGGGTTGGGTCATTGCCTAGGTTGTGGATCCCGTTGTTAACCCCACTCGATGTCTAGTTGCATGTTCTGTCATCGCTTTCTTTACTATGTTTCAGGCTGAAGGGCTGGCCCCTAGGTGACTATGACTATGTAATGGCCCACCGACGTTGCGATCTAAATACCTGTAGTTCCAGCACTGATGTCATAAATCTTGTCATCGAACAAAGCTGGAGCTTGGTAACTATGCCTATGCCTTCAGCGTCGCTGATTTTGAAATTGACAGCCTACGTACTACGTTACGGTTGGAAGAGCTTTACCGTTCTCCCCGCCAGATTACAGGTTCGGCGTTCCCAGAGACCAATGCAGACAACGACGCGTCGCACATTTGACGGCGTGGTCGAGGTCTGGAGAAATATTGATGCCACTTTGATTGACTACTGATGGACGTTTTTTGAATCCCTCCCTACATATTGTGACAACTGTCAGCACTTTCTTGATTCTGTATAGTACGGAAGCTTGCAGTAAACTTGACGACTTAGGAGTCATTTTGACGGCGTTTGTGGTCTTCAAAGTTCAGGGAAGAAGTCACGTCTAACTGACATGATGTGTGCTGACCACACACCCCAAGAGGCTTGTTCACGTTGGTACATCCCGATACCCGCTACTTTCGGAGCCGCACGAGTAACTCTGCCCCATTTATACTCAGCACGTAGGCTAAAGCCCCTCTGCGAATTTTTTCAGGACGATCATATAAGTAGATTCCCTGAATTTGGTGTAATTGTTTGTCGAAAGTCTTTCCAGTTATTTAACGCCCATCTGCTCCAGATTAGCTGGTGCTTTGGGATTTCCCGGACCACTGACAAGGGACCAGATTAACAAATTCGCATTTACCCCAGATCTAGATCTCAGATTAAGGGCTTAATCTGTATCAAAGTTGAAACCCCGCAACAGTTTCGCTGGAGATTTAAAGTATTTGTTGTTATTTTCTTTTCAGGTTGTTACATACCTTTACGACCGCGCCACAAAAAATAACTGGAAAAGGCCGTGGGGGGCACAAGCGCACTGATCGTGAAACATCACGAGGGACCCTTATTTCGATCATTTGGGTTTTTATGCGCTTGAGGATTGGTTGCTCTATTTGTTTGTCGAACTAGCCGCATGAGGTATCTTCAAGTTCCGAACATCTGGTAGATCTTCAGGATAGGGAAGATATTTGGGCCGGTTTACATACCCTTTAGCTGTCGAAAATTCTCGGAAAGATTCGAAGACCTGGTAATCCGCTGACTGTGCCTGTGAGCCAGTGCCGCAAGGGTTCATCAAGCGGTGTCATGAGCACTTCGAAACAGATTCACTCGACGATCAAACTGGATTATTTGCCAGAAGCTCCCTTCCTGGGATAATACGTCAACAACACTGGAGTTGGGAAGAACAAAGGGGGTTTTTCGTGTAGGGTGCTAGCGAACAACAGCAAGCATTCGGGTTGGCCATAAACTCTACTTTGCATCCGCATTTCGTTCCGCCCTTTACCTTTTCATCTGAGACATCTGCGCCCTACCGATCACCCCGCAGTTGACCAGTCTTTGTGTCCCTTTGCCTCTGGCCCGCCTTTATTTCACGCTTGGCCCTACCGATCTTATTCAAATTCGACGACGCTTCCGTCGCCCCTTTGACAGACGACACCATGAGCCACCGCAACATCGACTACGGGCCTCCACCAAACGCAAGGTCTTCCAACAGCTTTAATCTGGGAGGTCTCAAGAATGACAGACATCATGACGAACGCGCATCACTGTCGGGTTCGGAGGACGGAAGCTACGCGCTCTACGCCGACGCTCATAAATTTGAGGCAGAACTCGAAGGTGTGTGTGCTCATTAATTCGGTCCAGGCCTCTTTGGTTTACTTCAAATATAAGATGATTCCAACGCAGCCTTGACGTCGCAGACACTCAACGCGGATGGCACACCAAAGCGTCCTATGAATGCTTTCATGATATTTGCCCGGCGCAGACGACCTCAAGTCTCAGCAGAGAACCAAGCCATGAGAACCGGAGAAATAAGCAAGATTTTGAGTAAAGAATGGGTTTCAATGCCGGCTGTGAGATCATTACTATGTTATCGTCTGCCCATTTTTATCTGACACTTTCTCAGTCTGAGAAGCAGTTCTATCTTGAACAAGCGAAACAACTCAAAGAGAACTTCAACACACGATACCCAGATTATGTCTATCGGCGTCGGCCAAACAATTCTCGAAAACGTCGTCGCTCTGACGCTGGAACGATGAGACCAGTTGATCCTGCGCTGTTAGCGGACCAGGGCGATGAACTAGTAGCTAATATCGACTTCGAAGCGTCGCCCACTGAAGCGGAAGAGTTCGTAGAGGCCTCAATACCGCTGACCGCTTCACTGTCTCGCCCTTACAGTATTCCACCGACTCCACTTGACCAAGCAAAATATGGCAGCGGACTTTCGCGTGCACCTTCGCACCAGATCTCATCCGAACACATGTTCCGTTCTAATGGCCACCATGACCCACGAATGCCCTATGTAACCTCTGGAAGCTCTGATCGTGTTGGGTCTAGCCTCGGTTCGACTGCCTCACCGCGTAATTCAATACATGGACTTCATTACTCCTATGGTCAACCTTCTACCCATAGCCAGTCTCCCTCTATCTTTGGTACTGCCGAATCGCCGGTGACTGGCCATCCAGGTGGCTGGCAAGGGAGAGTCGACCGTCCAACGCCGCCTTGGCTGGGTGGCGGCCAGGACCGTATGACTGCCTCGATCGCAAGCCAAAAACAGCCCCCATACTCCCCCACAGGTTCTTGGTCAAGTTCTGCAGAAAATTCCAACACCCGTTCCAACGCCTCGCCTTCCTCCCCTAACTTTTTTCCGACTTTGAACACCCCTTTCTATCCGAACCAACCGCAGGCTTCTCCGTTCCAATCTCATATTTCGACCCTTCGTCGCGTCCAATTCCTGCCCAGCCTTCGCCTTTCGAGCCTCTCAATATGCAGCCTGCTTCAATGCCGAGGGATTTCGCTTCAAGAGGCTACGACACTTCTATCTCTCCAGAAAATGCATACACTCCGCCCCCCGGACGTGATGCCTTGTCCTATTCCCAACGTACTCTTCCTCCTGTGCAAACAGGCTCAGCCTATCACCAATCGTCTTCATCATCATCGCCTGCCCCCGGCAGTATTGGATATTGGGCCAGGGATTAAAAAGGATTTTGGTCAACGCCCTTGGCAAGGATCCACCTTTCTCTCTCTTGGGTCAATGTTGATACGCATTCGCTTTTCTAAATGTATCCACTGTATTAGTCCACATCGATTTGCTTCCGCATCTTTAGCGCTTCATTTTATACATTTTAGCTTTCACTGATGATGACACTTTCAATTCAATTGATGCTCGTTCAGGTTTTTGATGCTTCGCGGACTTGAGTTTAGAAAATGAATTGAAAGACGTAGGACGTTATCAATTGAAAGATCGAAGATGATGATGCCTATTACATTCAATTTAATTGGATCAGATTACCGGCGGTTACCTGTAATCAGTGCTATGTAATGGCTTAGGAGTGGGTCGGCTCAGCTGCTATTAGCAAACATCTCTTCCAAAGCATTACGACACCCATTTATAGAGAGCAGTTAAGTAGAACATCAGATGTCAAATGTTGGCTCGCCGAGGTTAACTAGCCACTTGTACTATCACTGTACTTATATTACAATCTTTGGACTGATAGTCCAACATGCGTGGGGCAACGACTATAGCTGAGTACGAAAAGCAATTCTCACATATTCTTAACTCTTGTGGACCTTCACATAGGTCATAGTGTACCTTTCCCGCCAAGTACGCCAAAATAGATGGGAGACTGCGGAAAGCTTCTGAAGACTGAAGCTGAAGTTCAAACGGCAAGCTTGGGGTAGCTGAAATCATGAATGCAGAAAATATTACAAACGTGGACGGCCTTGGGTTCAGGAGGATAATTATCATTTGAATCGGATTACCGTCCTTCAAAGACAGTTAGAGATAAGTTCATACAGCCTTAGGAAACATTGGGGAAGTGCTTGACATTACCCGAACCACTGAATCTCATGGCCTTTCAGAAAGACACGAGATCTATTTTATCAAATGACTGACATGTGTAAACCCCACAGGCGGTACGTAAATTTGGATTGATTTCTGTGGCATTTCACGCCCTCCATTTGTCGTTGCAGGTAGTACCGCGGACCCTTCAAATATTTCGTGCTACCAAAATTGCTCTCCGGAGTGTGATTCTACTCGTAATCGCAATACTCGTCCACGGATGTGTTGAACACCCGAGTTCAAGTAAATACTTAGTGCTGCATAAATTGAGTCAAAGTTGAGTTACACCATAAAGGCATCAGTGATTTGATACGGTAACACGTCCTATATTAATGTACTTACTATGTGTTGACCATAGTAAAGTTAACACTGTTTTACATGGCGTGAATTAGAGACGCTCTCGAAGTTAATACATGGGGGTTGATCAATGACGGGAGGCGGTTTAAAGCCGGTAATACAATAGCCGTGCCGTTAACCGGCTTTAAGTAGATAAATCATAAACCGGGGTAATAACAACACCCCGCTCGTAAGTCCGCTCATTCCACTTACTGTTTGACCACCACCATTACCTTACAACTTTCCTCACAATCATCGCCAGCGCGTCCTAAGGTATACATATTACTTTGCTACCGACATTGTCATGGCTCCATCTCCTTATGTCTTCCCAATTGTGGATTCTCGTTCCGTCTTCAAACCCGACATCTTCAAAGGGAAGGTTCTCTTCTGCACGGGTGGGGGATCAGGAATATGTCGTGGAATGACAGAAGCTCTGGTTTGTCAAGCTATTTTTTTCACCTTGAGAATCAGTAAGTGACTAACTGCGCAAAACAGATGCGTCATGGGGCAAATGCTACCATTGTTGGACGGAAGTACGTGTATTCTGAAGTCCTGCAATAATCCGGTTGTGCCTTGACCTTTCTAAAAAAGGCTCGACCGTTTGACCCAAGCCGCGAAAGAACTCTCGCAAGCTACTGGTCAAGAGTGTATACCCGCGCAAGCGGACGTCAGGCAGCCAAGTGCACTAAGGGAAGCCGTTGCAAAAACCATCGAAAAGTTCGGCCGCATTGACTATGTCATCTGTGGTAGGAATTCTAATTGTATCACTTGACCAACTAACTCATCCTGGAGAACATTTAGGTGCTGCTGGAAATTTTCTTGCACCTATCTCCGGCCTGTCAGAAAATGCTTTCAAGACGGTCCTGGAAATTGATACCGTATGTTACTTCTACGTATCGTATTTTTTTGCTCATATGTCGCAATGTGTGAATAGATTGGAACTTATAACACGATTAAAGCCACCATCGCTCATCTTCGTGCCTCTAAAGGTTCTTATATCCACGTTAGCGCTACTCTCCACTACAGCGGTAAGCGGGAAGTCAAATGTACGAGGGTAGCTTTCTCATGTTCCGCAGGAACCCCATTCCAGGCGCATGTTTCCGCTGCCAAAGCCGGAGTAGATGCACTTTCCGCAGTCCTGGCGGTTGAGGAAGGCCCAAATGGAGTGCGATCGAATGTCATTGCACCTGGACCGATCGGGGGGACCGAAGGCATGGATCGTTTAAGTCCCAAAGATAATGTCCCCGGTCGGCCAGGTTATCCATCCGGTCGTATGGGTGCAATTAGTGACATCGAGAATGCCACCGTGTTTCTGTTCAGTGACGCTGCTGCTTATATTACAGGACAGGTTCTCCCCGTTGACGGTGGATGGACACATCTACAGGCGGGTTTCCTCCCATATCCTCAAGCAGTAATTGATCCTGAAAGCGTCAAGCATCTAATCAAACCAAAACTATAAAGATCGGAGGATCATCTCTGTATATTCGTGATCTAGATTGTTACGTTTTGTACTAGCTGTATAGGATACCATATTTTGCATACATACCTTGTATATAAAATGAAATGATCATGACGTTGTACAAACAGAAAACTGATGTTTGGAACAAGTTTTGATTTGATGGAAAAACAAGGTAAACCTTCCTTAGACTTACCGAAAGCAAGTACCTGGGAGAAGTGTATCCTTGCCTCATCGATCCTCATAAGATTTAGGTCTTTCTTAGGCAGAATGAAGGGCTAGCTCTAGTAAGCAAAATATTCAGTATGGGCTAGAGCAACTCCAGCGCCTCACTAGGTGGTCTAAAAGGGCTTCAAGTTACTGGATGCTAATATGTTAGGTTTTCAACGGCCCGAGGATTTTTATCTTGGCTTCTGTGACTTCATATATAGCCTTTAACAATGATTGTTGATCCACAGACAATGTTCTTGTACACTGATGTACCGAGGAATGACCGATAATTAAAAACCGTAGAAAACAGAGTTCCCCCGCCACGAGCCCGGAAGGGGAATCCGAAAACGTGGAGATCTCCTTGCGATGACGGGCGTTCACAGTCGCATGTGCAAGAGTCCCAGCGTATCGCAGTCGAAAATAGAACGATCGCCAAACTGACATCTTATCTGGCCATCTTTTTCATGCACCTGCTAAAATATTAATAGCCAAGCAGTTGCCCTATTTTAGCCTATAAGAAATCCAGCATCAACTAAAACGACCCAGCAATGACATGGAAATATCGACGAAGGCAGGTCTTTCATGTTTCTTACTTGGGCAGGATATGCGTTCACTTGACAGCGTAGCATTTAAGATGTTGTTGCCTAGATGAGCATTCAGAGATTGTCTTCTCAGAACATATACCGAGACGACCGTGTCTAGCACAGCAAGTTCACAGCATCAAAGGCGTTGAGCAGTACCAAATTCGGATCGCAACTATCAGAGGGTGTTTAGTCGATGTTGCCCCGCGTTACGTTGTTCAGCGACCACAGGCTTCAAGATCAAGAAGCATTTGGTGAGACAAACCACCATCTGAAATCAAGGATTGCTGACCTCTCAAGTTCTCCAATCTCATGCTTGATCAAGGATACAATTGACAGATGATGTGTTTAGGAACCACAAGAGCAGATGTTTTCACTGCAGGACTTCTGACCAAGCTCGAAGGAGAAAGAGAAGGTAGCTGAAGGTCGGAAAGAAAGTTCGTAAATAACATTGATATGATGGAACAGCAACCCAATGAAACATGCCTGTTCCCTAATCTGCTAGGCAGGTCACCGAGGGCCAGGGAAGGACATCGCCGACATCCCAAATGCTGGGCCAAGAAAGCCAGCTCAACGCAGAAATGGCGGAGATTCATCTCTGAGTCCACGACTTCCTGGTTTCTCCAGTTATCTTTTCCCTCCACGGACGCATCAGCCATTTTTCGATCGAAAGTGAAGAAAGAGAGCAGACATGTCGGCAGATGTACTTGAAAAGGACCACTTGGATCTCATGCATTTCGCATGCAAAAGCAGAGAGCTCGTTAAAGATGGTTCTGATACTTATTGACCCCAAGTTTGGTGACACGCGATGGCCCGACTGGGTCCGAACTTAGATATATTTAGCATGTTCCTCTATTTTGGTATGGTCCCCCAATGCCTCACTTCGTCGCGGCACTTGTTTCGAGGCTACATGCATCCAATTAGAATGAAGGTCATCGATCCAAAATAGTACGACGCACCTTGTTTAAAGTTTCTGGGTGCCTAGGGCCCATACATAACCCCACACGACGTCACTGGGTCCAAGCGAGGTATGTCAAGGCTCGGGATGTGTTCTTAGCAAGGACCCGATATTCTCTCAAGACACGAATCAGAGCAGATTTCGAACACCTGACCTTGTCGAAAAAATAGATGTGCTGTAGTCTCTGATCGGCAGATGAGGAGAAGAAATGGCAAGAGGGTGGACGAAGATTGTGCAATGTGGACACCAGAAAGTTCTCAGCTTGGTTCATCACGGGAACAGGACGACTTATTTTTTTCCGTCAGGCAAGGACTCGTAGAGGGCCAGTTCACGAAAGATCGAAACCGAGTACACATTCGTAACTTGAACCGTGTGTCCGGTGTGGCGTCTTGTGCAGTGCAACAGCCTCAACCATGCCAATTATTAGCATGTGAGAATCTTCGGGGCTTTCAAAGGCGCAGGTAGATTGCAACAGCCAACTGGGGCTACTTATAGCATTCGAAATATGTACTGCAGATGATTGGCGGGGGGCATTGCATAACCAACGAGTATGATTACTCTGCAAATGTTTCATTTTAACAATATTCAAATGAAAGAAAGTAGGACATTAATGCGCTCACCTTGATAGTCTACAGGACTGAGGGGTGGTCGTAAAAAGTATGCGATTGATCGCAAAGTTGAGGCTTGACTTCGGAATACAATGCCAAAAAAGCTAAGAACCAGCTTAAAACATACGAAACGTGTATGTCGGCAGAAGACAAAATCTCACTGTGAAAAGAAGTCGTCAGACTAGCAGGATAGTGAGACTTCCATCTGAAAAATCAAAACCATAACCAATTTTGGCCGAACCAAGCATGCCTCAGACCTCCCTGGATCTCAAAATACAATAAATTCACACCAACTACATCTTCCGATGGTAGATATCCCGACTGACGAATGCTGTGTGTTTTACTGGGCCAATATTATCGCACCAAGACGTAAACGCAGCTTTGTCCACGACTGTCGATTCCACGGTTTTGTTCTAGCACCTTCAGTGAGAATTTGGATGTTGATAAAATAGAAAAAGTGGGTCTTGGTTTCATGAAGGACGTATCGACAATTTAGAAGTATGTGGGTGAAGTCATTAAGTGACATTATATGACAATATGTTTTGGAGATGGGGTATGGAGAAAACAGGGAACAATAGCATCCTGAACGATGGTCAAACATTAGAAAAAATTAAAATAATAAACGGACTAAACGGACCTCATCCTTGGCGCGTCTCCACCGGGATTAGTACACTTCAAGCTGGCACCAACAAGTCTCCCCAGGTCCTGATTACAACAATTCCTCCTAAGAAAACTCCTAGAGCTGACGCAATGCTGATGTTTCCGGGGAGTTTTTCAGGCGCAAAGACCTCAGTTCGCAAAAACCTGTGACCGTCATACTCTGCTGGTGGCGCAAGAAAATTTGAACGCACCTCGAAAAAGCGGACTCATTTGGATCATTCAATGCCCTCGCTTCATGATGAGGATGAGGAAGGTACGATGGATGTACAGCAGGTGCTCCGCGGCGGGCCATGTTGATGCTGTGGTGAACGTTGTGGAAAGAGTTTGAACGTCTCCTCCGGTCGTGACGCGGTACAGAAACATTACGTAATGATGAAAATTCTCGTTCCGTTCTCACTAGTCACAGATTGTCCGTATGTTGAAGTCCAATTGGCAAGTCGATCAGCAACCATAATGAAGCAGCGATGGTAGCTAAGAATCAGCCAGCTTTATTTTTACTTTATTTTATTTTATTCATTTCCGGACTTTGACTTCAAGCTTTGATCATTTCGCAGCAAATATGGATGAATTGACGTCGTTACGCTAGGCACAGAAAACTGTTGCCCCACAGCGAGGGTGACACCGTTGACTAAGAACTCAAGTAATCATGGTGAGCAAATGTTTCTGACTTGATATCATGTATCGCACTTTGCGGTCACTAACTGACACACGCTACCTTTCTCGACAGTCACAGCAAAGAATGTCTCTCGGCCTCTTTGTTCGCGGCCATGAACATGTCTGGCTTCAATTCAATGTCACGAGATTATGGTCTGGATCTGGGAGTAACTGGTTCGCCTATGCTCTGGGTTTTGCAGGATCTGACTACTCGAAGGACGTCATGAAGATGGAGGCGATCAACTCTCCACTTTGTTTGGGTCTTGTCCTCATTCTTGCTCAGAATGGTACGGGCATATTTCTTGGGCATAAACAAGTCGTAGTCAAACAGCTCCATGACGAGCAAGTCACCCAACTGAACCCTATATAAGCCTCCAGAGTTCAAAATCGATACTAAGACAATTGGGCAACTTTACATTCAGACCCTCCTCGTACTCGCTCAACCTTTCGACCCGGAAGCATTTGAAGTACTCGGATTCCATTGCCTCTGCAATGCGCCTTTCCATGCGTCCATACTCCTTCTGCTTCCGTTGCTTCCGATCCTTGTTAAGTCCAGAGCCCAAATGCGACCTACATCCAAGATCTTGTCACCGCTCTCCAAGATGCTGGTCTCAGTGGTCTAGCAATGTCGTCACCACCATCAATGGGACCGAACAGGGACAAACACTGTTAGCTGCCGTTTCCAGCGGTAGTAATTATACACTTTTCGCCCCACAAACGATGCCAGTAAGTAGTATTCCTTCCTCACTTTCAACTGTTGAAATATTTCTCCTACAGTCAGAGTATCCCTCACAGGTCTCGGGAATTCTAGCCTCCTGGCAGAGTACCTTTCTTATCACTTTGTGTCGGGGATTTCGTGAACGCATCTTGGACCAATACCTCCGCGGGTGGTGGATCGGGCAGCGGGACTAGTTCTTCCTCGATTTCGACCTCGTCCGCTACTTCATCTGCTGCCTCCTCGTCAATCAGCTCTTCCTCTCCATCAAGCAGTGTCGTTCCCTCCACGTCTGAGTCCGGATCAGCCTCGTCCACCATTACTGCGACCACCTCATCTTTAATTCGAAGCATCTACCGCAACCATAAAAACCCTCTCTCCAATCTAACCAGTCGGCGAATCCACAACCCTTCGCTGGTATTTGGCCCAATGTCACCGTCGGACGAACTTGCTAAACGCGTCAGAGTTTGTCTCGCTGCCCGGTAACAAGAGTCAAGTGTTGGCTTGGACACGGCCTTGGGAAAACGGCAATGTTACCGTCTTGAACCAAATGTAAGTCGAATTCTCAATGGTTCATCCCTTCCCATCATCCCTCTTCGTTTGGCTTTTCTCTTTTTTGAAAATCAATTCTTACGCTGACATTGAAGTCGTGGTAATGTTAGTCAAAACGTCACAGTCGTCAACGGCACATTGTGGCAAAATCTCCTCATCAATACTATCGACGGATATTTGAGCCCTCCAGATTCGCTCTCCACCGCGCTCGTCGCTGTTGGAGCTTCCAACACCGACAATCTCTTATCTCTTATCCCTGTCACCTCTCCTAACGGAACGAATGTCACTGCTCTCGCCGACCTCGCATCCGCCCAAGGAATGACGATTTTCATCCCTAACAACGAAGCCTTCACATCAAACGTAAATCTTACCCTCCAGGGTTTGATGAACAACCAGACCGCTGTAAAGGATTTAATTCAGAATCATGTGAGTTGTGAACTTTTCTCTCGGCGGCCTTCAATGTGTTTATCAGCCTCATTTTAGATCGTGAATGGATCGAGTCTCTACTCTCCACTCCTTAGCAACGGCTCGAATGCCACCAGCGCAGCAGGCGAACCTCTTCAATTTACGCGCAATGATACTGGCCTCTATGTTTCTGGATCAAATGGCGTATCTGCCCGAATCGTTCGCCCAGATGTCCTCCTCGATAATGGCGTGGGTCACATCATTGATGCGGTATTGATCGACACAGACTCCAACCCCTCCGCTGCAACCGAGGCGTAAGTCGTTCGCTTCCTTTCCTTAATATTTTCGTCACTGAACTCTCATCATGTAGTTATTCATCTGCTATTGCGTCCGCGTCTTCGGCGACCGCGACTGAGACTGGCCCCCTTGGAATCATTGGTGGTCCAACTTCAGCGTCGCAGGCCACTACTATGTCTTCCGCGTCGTCTTCCAGCGCTGTCTCTTCCTCCAGCGTACCATCCTCCTCCAGCGCCTCCTCTTCCAGTTCCTCCTCTTCCACCTCTTCGTCTGCTTCTTCGTCTGCTTCTTCCGCTTCTTCTGCAACCTCTTCTACAGGGTCGTCGACTTCACCATCTACCTCCCTGTCCACTTCAACTGGCGCTGGAGGACAAACCATCACCGTGACGGCGTCGGGGGTGCTTGCCAAGGCTCATGTATACGCCAGCTCTGCAGGGATGTCTAGTGCTTTGGGCGTAGTTGGGTCCACACTCGTCGCTATCGCCGCTGGTGCTTGCCTACTTATTTGATCCAGCGAACTAGGGAGTGTTAGTCATGTTCACCAGCATCATAAAATCCTCATCTTGGTAACGCCTTCGTGGATATGTTTTTTCGAATGTAAAAAGAGTCAACTTAATTCTCAACTTCCCTATCTTTGATTTTTCGTGTTACTTACTATCGCTAATTACATGGATTCTTGTGTTGTCGTCGTTATCGAGCTTTGCAAATGGAACCAAAATGTATCAGTTCTTTGGAGATGTCGTCGAGGGCAAGTTGAAATTTGAAAAGCACGAAAATTCAAGGGACTGGTACTTATCAAGTACGAGTATATTATTGAATCGAATAAGGGAAGAGCGGGATGGGAATAATGTGATCACAACATTACATGAAAATGATAGTGAGCTCTGATATTGATGATGGGATATGTATTTCAGGAATTGCATAGTACAGTAATGATATATTTGCATACATTCACTGGTAACCTAGCGATGCCAATGATGGTTTGAATTGGAATATGCCTTGCCTTGAGTATGCCAAAATCGGTGGATTTACCGCATTTATAACAAACAAGGCCCTTCCTTCCAGCGTTCTCGTGAGGGTTAGAAACGAAGCCATACTTTTTCGGAATTAAGTAACCCGGAAAATGCTGGACACGCAGTTTCATGACCATCCGTGTTGACCATCTTGTTAATACCTTTTCTGACCTTGGTGGTTCAACTCCACTCAGGCTCACAGTGTGCTTTTTATAATTCTCATATAATCAGAGGGCGAAATATAGTACAAATGCTTCTGGCCATTCCAGATGTAGATGTGAATGCCCAGGATGGTGTTGGTGATACAGCTCTCATTGTGGCTGCTGGAGAGGGACATGAATCTGCCTTCATATTGTTGCTCTCAACTGGAAAGGTCAATAAAAACCCCAAGGATGAAGACGGCAATACTGCTCTTATCGGAGCAGCTAAAAAAGGCAATATCACCATTCTCAAAGCACTTGCCGCAGTTCCAGGACTGGATGTAAATGCTCAGAATAAAGAAGGGAATACAGCCCTTCTTACTGCTCTCCTTGAACTTGAAGTAGACCCAAGTAAAACTGGAAGTGATATGATTGTCAAATTATTACTTTCTGTTAAAGGAGTGGATGTCAACCTCAAAAATCAAGATGGAATAAGAGCTCTCATGAAAGCTTCTGCAAATAATTTTGAAGCTATTGTCAAATTATTGCTCACCACTTCTGGGCTGGATGTGAGCATTCAAGACAATTCTGGTAGTACAGCTCTTTTTAAAGTTGCCTGGAATAGCCATGACACTATTACCAAAATGCTACTTTCTGCTAAATCCAAAGCAGATCCTAATATCCAGAATCAAGATGGTGATCCAGCACTTATTGGTGCTGCCAGATATGGCTATGATAAAGTTGTCAAGCTGTTGCTTTCTATGCCAGGCATAGACATCAATGACCCACCTATAGATGGTGACCTTGCCCTTACTGGGGCTTCTAGAAATGGTCATGAAGCAGGTGTTCAAGCATTACTCATTATATCTGAGGTGAAAATCAATATCCAGGATAGCTATGGAAATACAGCACTTATTTATGTTGCCTGTAATGGTCAGGAGAGTATAGTCAAATTGCTCCTGTCTATTGAAGGAGTACAAGTCAATATCCAGAATGTGTATGGCTACACAGCCCTTATTGGGGCAGCCTGGAATGGTCATGAAGTTATAGCCAAGTTATTGTTTTCTACTCCTGAGTTGAATCCAAATATCCAGAATGATTCAAGCAACTCAGCTCATACCAGAGCTTCCTGGAATAACTATAAAGCTATTGCAAAGTTGGTCCTCTCTGCAGATGGATTTGATGTGAATGCCAAGAATGAAGATGGAAGTACAGCACTTATTAGGGCTGCTGCAAATGGTTCTGAAAGAGTTGTCAAATTACTTCTTTCAGTTCCTGGAATAGATATCAAAAGCCAAGAATGAAGATGGAGAAACAGCACTGACCTGCGCTTTTAAAACTGGTCATAAGGAAATAGTACAATTATTTTCTGAATTTTAGCATGCAGAAGCTAGCAAATAGTGTAGTTGGGGTCCTGATTGCTTGTAGGAAAGCCTGAATATTATGATGTTTCTGCTCAATAATTTTAAAAATCACTGTCAAAATAAGTTGATAATCTGGAAATTTTGGTATATTCTCTATAGTGCAGAGCATTCAAGAAGCAGCCAGCTAAAGAGAACCTGAAGACGTTGGAACTGCGCGTTGCGCTAATTTTAGGCCGGCAATTACCTGGCGTGCGAAAAAGCGCCAAAAATAAAACGATCATCGGAAGTCCTCATCGGTGTTTGCTTAGCTATAGCGTATTTGATCCCACTCCAACCACCTCACACAGCCCACACACTCTTTTCTTCACTCCTTTTACTTACCTATATACCTTAATCGACGCCCTCCATAAAAACCAAGAAGCTGAAAATGCTCTGGTCACTACTAACCGCCCTGGCCGTCGCTGGGACTCAGTTATACGGTACAGCGAGCGCCGCGGCCTCTGCTAGCCCCTCCGCCTGCGTCGCCTTTGACGTCAATTGGAACCTGCTGGCTTTTGGGTTCAATGGGAAGGACTATGATGCTGGCACTCAGGATACGTGGGGCTCTGGTATGTGCTGGCCTTCCATAGTTCTGGTGTGGCTAGCTTGATGCTCATTTTGACGTTGCTAGGCACTCCGACGGATATCACGACGTCTGGAAGACCGTACGTAACGTCTTTGTCCTTCTCTAGACTGTACAGGTTTCCTGAGTGAAATATGTGATTGTAGACCATTCAATAGCGTCAACGCGACGTGTTACCTCTCACAGGTGGGTATTCTACCAGGCTTTGCTGCTATTCAAACGTTTCAACAAATTTATTTTTCCCTGTTCTATTTTTATCCGACACGTCAAACTGACCTTCCATTTGCCAGTTCACCAACGCCATCTACGTTCTCAACGCCGACACTGCCAACCCGTCGTCCATCTACATTTACGATGCTACTGCCAAGTCATGGACAACCCAGAGCGTCACCACCGGCAAGTTCGACCCTACAAACTTCGCTACTATCCTAGACCACGACACGAACGTTTTTTGTAAGCTCTGTACCGCTGCACCTTCCGTTTTCACCGCTCACTTTCGGCTTTAATTTCCTCAAAAGATGCCTACTCAGCTGGCGAACTCTACTCTCTGGACATGGGCCTGCTGAAGGCTGCCAACTCTACTCCTATACCCTGGAACGACGTGCAGCAGCCTGATCTGTCGGCTGACTCAGCTGGAACTGCCACCCCTGGTGCGGACACTGCTGGTTATCAGCCTGTCATGGCACTTGCGCAGAATCATATTCATTTCCTTGGTATTTCTGGGATCCCTGCTGGAGATGCAAAGATTTTCGTCATCCACTGTGAGTCGGTTCTGTTGTTTGATTTACAGATTCCAATTGCCACGTTCCGCAGTCTCCTTCATGCAGCCAGCACCTCAGAACTACGGCACGGCCTTCCCTTCAACACACGGTCGCGCGGCTTCGTTCTTCTTGGATGCGGGTGTTCAACAAGAGTTTGCCTTCATTCCCGATGATGGCAGCGCAACCTACGTCATCAACGTTGAGGTGAGCCTCCTAAAGCCCTAAAGGACCCTTTATTCCCTTTTCGACTAATTAATGATCTGCAGTCGAACACCACTAAAACCCTTTCCGGACCGTCGGTCAAGGACCCTTTTGCCCAGTACTACGCTTCCACCAGTGCCCTTGTGCAACTCACCACTTCGGGTCAAGTAAACTTCTTGGCCTATAATCCCAATACCACTACCAGCGGCGGAACTTGGTCTGCGGTTTCCAAACTGCCTTCTGCTGCTTCAACATTAGGCAGCTCGACGAGCGCGGGTGCTGGTGCAGCAGCTCCTACTGGGTCGGGTTCTGGTTCGTCGGGATCGAGTGGGTCGATCAAGCCCACTGCGTCTGGTTCTTCAGGGAACTCGAGCTCGGGAACTTCTGGCGCGAACAGTGGTGCCGTCGGTATGGGAAGCAGGAGCTTGGGAGGGATAATGTTGGCAACTGGAATTGCTGCATTGGGTGTTTTGTTGCTGTGAGCCTTCGACTGGTCAACTTGATTGACTTGTGGACTATTCTTCTGTTACTTCGGAATTCGGACAATACTCGCTAACGTCGCACACAGCCATATTGACACTGACGACTCGTACCTCGCTTGCACGTATACTATTTGACACAGGCATAACGGACGCTCCTTACCTTATCACACGACACAGCCCACGCCTTATTTCATTACTTTTTAGTAGTGCCTGTGCTTCTTTTTTCACCCATATCCTGTTTTTTTTTTCATCGTTGAAAGATAGATATCTGCATACGAAAGTAAGAGCTACCCTTGCGAATCATTGTTCATTGCAAGGCGATACTACGCCTAGCCCACCTCAGGAAGAACTTTCGGCTAGTCGGGACCGTGTCCGAGTGATGTAATCAGCTCTAGAGTGACTGATTGTGAGGGATTTCAACAGCCAGACGTGACTCTGTGTTCGACTTCCACTCACAATGTAAGTGCAACGATGACCTCCAAGCTTGGTCTAACTCGCACCTCATCCAGAGAAGAAATAATCACTTCATCCGAAGAAATCTAGGAACACGGAAAGTCAACCGAGGAGCAATGGTATTCTCAAAATAATCAAAATCAGGTTACGCCATCCACTTAGCGAACCGCGTCATCTCTTACTTTCTCTTTCGTGACCATTGGCTATCAAAAGCATACGCTAGGTACCCATACTTTACTTGAAAGGCCAGAACGGCGCGTCATCTGACTTGATTTTTGTTTTTCCACTCCTGCTATCTTAGTTTCTAAAGATAAGGAAGCTCTTATGCTGCCAGTGCCTAAGGCGTGCTCAGTGCTCAGACTGGGCTCTGGGTTCCACGGATGTCTATCCTTGAAATGTGGGGATTGCGTCGTTCGTTGGCCATATTGCTTCGATATTGCGCCTGCATCCTGTTCCCGGCACCATACTCCTCAATCTTCTCCCTTGGAGTGGTCTAGCTCGAGTGTCGCTCTCATGAGATATAAAAAGAGTCCTGTGTTTCGAATAAAACATCTGCAGAAACACAGGAACTCACCTGCTTTCTCCACTTCTTTGAATCGTCTACTTCGAAATGGCACCTTCCGTCGCTCAACTTCAACAAGAGGCCGTCGCCGATCCCATCCAAGCTGCCAAGCAGGCAGTCAAGACTGAGGAGACCAAGACCGAGGTAAATTCCTTTTTATTTGCCTTAATTCATTTTCAGGCTGACAGTGATTTCTCTGCTCTACAGGGTCCTTCTTATCCTTACTACTTCCCCTACTTCGACGTCGATGAAAAGTTCCCTCCTTTGGAGCTCTTCGGTATGTTCAGCTTTCCTTCGCCCTCCTCGAGCTTCATTCCTTACCTGTCCTGTAGACCATGTCGACCCAGGCAGCCGCGCCGACCCCGCCAAGCCTCACCTTCTCACTCCCAACGTGCAGACCAACCAAATCAGCCCTTACCTCGGAACCGAAATCTCTGGAGTGCAAATCTCGCAGCTTAGCAAGGAAGGGTTGGACGAGCTTGCACTGCTGGTCGCTGAGAGGAAGGTGGTAGTTTTCAGGGATCAGGACTTCAAGGACTTGGGTCCGGAAAAGCAAATTGAGATCACCAAGTACGTTTTCTGCTTACTTTCCAGCAAATTGCCCTTTAACGCGCTCGGGCATGTAGGCACTTCGGTCCCATCCACAGGCACCCCACGTCTGGTAACGTCAAGGGCTATCCTGAGTTCCACGTCGGTGGGTACACTTTGCTAGCTAATTCAGAGAGCGTCACCTTACCTTGATATGTTCTCCTTTCTAGTCTATCGCGACGCGGCGCACGACAGGTTCAGAGAATACTCAGGCGCCAACCGCGTTAGCCGCCTCCAATGGCACTCTGATGTCTCCTACGAGAAGCAACCACCTGGCACCACCTTCTTCTTCATCCTCGACCAGGTATGCCGATTATACTCTTCTACATCTTTCCTTCTTTTGTAATGATATTTTCTTTCTTCAATAGCCCGAGAACGGCGGAGGCGACACCCTCTTCCTCTCACAAGTTGAGGCTTACAACCGCCTTTCCCCGAGTTCAGGAAACGCCTGAGGGTCTGCGTGCTGTGCACTCTGCTGTCTTCCAAGCCGAGTTCTCACAGAAGCGTGGAGGACCTGTCAGAAGGGAGCCTGTTGAGACTGAGGTCAGCATTTACCTGCTGAATATGACCACTTGACTGAAACCTTTTCATAGCACCCTCTCGTCCGCGTCCACCCTGTTACAGGCGAGAAAGCGCTCTACATCAACCAAGGCTTCACGCGCAGCATTGTAGGCTACAAAAGGAAGAATCCGACCTTCTCTCAACTTCTTGTTCCAACATATCGGCAGTGGCTCAGATTTCCAGATCAGGGCTAGGTACGAGCCTGGCACGGTCGTCGTTTGGGTATGTCCTTCCCTTTCTCCTGTTTGAGGTTTACGAGAAGACTTACGAATGTCATTTTTCAATAGGACAACCGTGTTACGGCGCACTCTGCCAATGCGGATTACCCATCCACCTTCCGCAGGCATGCCGTTAGACTTACTCCTCAGGCTGAGGTTCCCAAGGAGGCCAAGTTCGAGGCCTACGATAAAAATTTTGCCCATGCCGAATGAAGCACTACTTTTTCATACCACATAAACGAAATTTGTTGTAAAAATGTACATCATCCTTAAGCCAAATATCCATACTCAATGTTTACTTATGAGAAAATTCCGATTCAGTGAAGCCTTCACTTTTGCAGAGCTTCTCTAATTATATTGTACTCGAGTATACTCTACGGATCTGGGTTTCTTATGAGTATGACGGTCAATTATCCACTGAAGAATTGAGATTTTGTCACCTTGACTCCGCCCATCACCGACATCAAGGCCCTTCGCATTTTGCTGAACTCCCTCCAGCCTTCTTGTCAAACGTCAAACGTTACGAAACTGCAAAGGACCGCAGCTTGGATCTCGATCCGCCCAGTTTTGTTGTTTCGCCACTGACACAACCTCCAATGATTCATGATCTCGAAACCATAAATAACACCAGCTTTTGAGGAATGAATCCGGAGCCCATTTCTACTGACATAATTCCTTCAGTTAGCCTCACTATGGCGATGTATAATGGTACTTCTGACTGCAGGTCTGTACCGCTGGAGATGGGGTCTGATGGGATGACCTTGGTCTTCGTGATTGTAGGAACGTTAGGGGTGAGTTTCTATTGAAGTACGAATTCTCGGCATCTCTATACTGCAGGCTATCTGATACTCTGAGCATTTCCAGGCTATTATTTGGGATCTTATCAGCAATGCTTATTCTGATTACCGTTTACTTCGCGACTTCCCCGTCACTGCGACTGTTGCAGTATATTTTTTATCGCGGTGAGTTTAATTGTTGCTCGGTCTGGAGAAAGTCGCCAAAGTGTTTCAATAAAAATTCGAAGGATCACCATGCTTGTGGCATTTATAGTGATTACGGTGGCTAATAGTGAGTACTGGTAAATCTTCTGTCAGTTGTAACCGACACTGATTCGCAAACTGATTCCCTCAGCAAGCCCTTTTGCAACCGATTGCCCTACCTTACTTTCCGCCATGGCGTGGGTCCTCGGTGCCTCCCTGTCGTTAACTACCCTCCTTTTCTTCTGCCGTGTTCGAGCAGTATATCTGGATAACAAATGGGTGATCCGCTTCTTCTTTCTCCTTTGGCTTGGTGTCGTCGCAGGCTGCATAACTAGCTCCAGCGGAGTTGCAAAGGATGAGCCAACTGACGGGAGCCCTTGCTGTATTTCTGATCCAACAATTCGGTATCCGTTGTCACGTCTATGAGCACCATTCCGATGGTGAACGACGTCTTGAGCTTTCATTGCCGTAACATGGAGGATACTGCAGAACTCCCTGGTCGAAACAAATTTCAGAAATGGATTCAGGGTCATAATCTTTGGACGCTATCTACCTGCGTTTTCGAAAGCGTTGCTTAAAGATGGTCAGATTTATTTCCTGTGCGTATAGGCGTATCATATTCCCCAATCCATGGCAAATGATTTATCACCTTACTTTACTAGGACCACAGTGAGCCTAGCCATCGTTGCTACTGCTACGTTCTACAGCCCTGGTGTGTCACCACTGGTCAGTGTCGCATTTGCCTTTCCAAATGTGGCCATGATGAACCTCATGGGCAGTCAAATATATCGCAATACTAGACTCAGTTCCGGACAACGAGCAGACGTATCCCCACATATGCCATCCTATATTTCTCATCAACTAACATTTTATACAGCCAGGCCCACAACAGAAATTTCAATAGTGCGAAGCGAAAACAGTCAAACCGACCACGGGAGCACTGGAGAACGAAATGTCGAGGATAGAAAGAGCCAGACAATTGATGTCGAGCAGGGATGATTGATATCGAAATCAAGTTGAATTTATTTGAGGCTGGATAGGCGGACAAGATGACCTAAATGTCGTACACACTGCTGTACTCCTGATATTCAAAATCCTCGATCGGCGAAGCTCGGACACCTTTCTAACCAAAATACATGAGGGTCATTTCTTTCATGCGGTGACTGTTCGGCAATTTCTATCGCAGAACGAATCCACATTAGCCGAATAATGGCTTCCAACAGGAGTCAAGGCGTACCTTCAATCCAAGTAGATAATCTTCACTCATCACTACTTCGTCAAAGTCCCATTTAGCCTTACTCATGCATCGGACATATGGAAGTTTTCCAATGATATCCGAAATAAAAAATCCTTCAGAAAGGCACGTAATGTCTTCCGATCTTTTGCTGTCGACAATCTTGATGTCTGCTTCATCAAGAATCCTCTCGTCTAACTTACGATGGCGAGCAAGTTTAACCATGGCCGGGTTAAAATTAAAAACGTGGATAGTATCTCGAGCGCCTGCATTTTCGTCTTCAGAGTGCACGGGCTGGATGGTAAATATTGCATATAGCGTTGACCAGAAATACACGTTATATATGCAGTTGAGATATGCGTGTTACTGAACCAGCGCGTCACTGGAGGACCCCACGCATCCCAAGCTGGAAGGAATCATTTGGCGAGGAGTCGGTGCTAATACCTTGGAGTACGGAAGCGCCTGGCACGTCCGCCTCGATCTTGTCCAAGGGAATGAGATCCAGGAGTGCCGTGCGATGCACCATCATGCAGAATGTTTGTCTTGTTCCGTTGGATTTGATGAGGCACATGACGAATTGTACAACCGCATTTGCTGGATCGCTGGTGTATGGCTTGCTTGTCGACATGATGTTTGGGGATTCGCATCCCATATTTGGTCGGGCTATGCAGGAGATGGAGGTTATATAGACTTCGGTTTGAAGAGTCGGTAGAGAGAGGGAATGGACCAAACGAACGACCTTTTCGGGAGGGTCTGAAGCTGAAATAGAATTCGACGGGCATATATAATAGATATCAATAGAGTTCCGAATTGAGTTCGGATTCACGAGGATATCGTCACGCAGAAAAACGAGGCTAGTATTAAAGACTGGGACCCTGTATTTCAGGGGATCCTGTTACATGAAATTACGGTGCCATTTAATTCTAGATAAAAAAACACTCACGGTTTTGCTTTTTCCGGTCCTCCAGTTGAAAATACACAACGTTGATGCAGCCCCTCTGGTGAAAGGATGTTCAAACACTACGCTGATCGCAAGATTTTCCTCCGAAACATCAATTCCTATGCTCGGAATACCCATATCCTCCGCTGCTGAACAAAGAGAAAAAACAGGATTCTCTGCCAATTGGTGTGTCTTTTTAGTGGAATATTGGAGAAGTACGACCGCAAGATTGATTGTGGTTGGTTCATGTTCGTCTACTTCGCTAAAAAGATGATCAACAAGCGCTCAGAAAAGCAACGAGGCACAAGGTCGAACCTGACGACCAGAACCAGGAGATCATTGATCTCAATCGAAAGCGCATATTCGGTGATTGTCATTCCCAAATTAATGAAGTCCCAGCTCATGCTCTCTATGTCTGAATCATCCGATAAAAAGGGCAATTGGAGAAATTGAATACCCTGCGTTTCGTAAGTAGGTTCATTTGGGGACGTTCCGTGAGACAGTACGGTAGAGGATAGGTCGTAGAGCAGCGATGATGTGCCAGGAATGGGATACTTGGTCAATAACGAAGGCTTGAAGAAGTCCCAACATTTTTCCCGTTTCTTCAATAGGGCTAACCGTGTAGGTATCGGTATAGGACACTGGGAATTGTTCCACATACCGGCTACCTGAAGGTGAATATGGTAGTCGAGCTCCGAAGACTTGGTGATGACGTCGAAAAAAAGATGGCAAACCCTGAGACAACGCAGGAGTTCCTTATAAGATAATTGACTCAAAATTTCAGTCAAGAGTTCGGGAGCTAGATCAGGCAGTTGAGCCATGAGTGAAGTTTGAAAATGTGTGTTGGCAGTAAAGGAGAGAGATCCAAGTGGCAAGGGTGCACACTGCACACCATATACAACAAGAAAAAGCTGGGCGTTATACCAGCGCGTGACTGAAAGATAACAGATCGGGAATTTCTTAATTAAATATCAAAGGTCAGCGCTATTGGGCGCTACTTATTGCTCGCAGAATGGAGGAGTGGCTACGACCAAAAGGATCGAGGGGCGCAGCCCCCGCAAGCCTGTTGAGTGAGCATAGCAGGGGGTGAGCCAAGCGAAACCAACGTCGCGGAGCGACCGCCCAAAAAACTTGTCCAAGGTATTGGTCCCTCAGCTTACGTATAATTCTACGTAATGAATTGCGTAAGCAGTTTCCTCCAAAATGATCACGACTCCAGCCGTCGGCCTACTCTCGCCCGAGCCAGACGCGGAGCAGATGGCGAGGCTTTGCTTGTACTACGGAGACGCGCCAGCGCGACAAAGGGGGTCGAGAGGCGCAGCCACCGCAAGCCATTGATCGGCCAAGCGTAGCACGCAGGTGAGCTTGCTGCTAGTACTAGTGACTCTAACGTGACTGCGGGACCTTTGTCGTTTTTTGATCTTTCGGATTTCCTTTCTAAAATTTAGAATTCAAAGATGATGTTTCGAATGTGACCGACTTCGGTTTAACACCTGGTTCATACTAAATACACTCAATCGATGTAAACCTCCAGCAGCATCGCGAGCCTGGCAACCTACTGTCCTTTGAACGTTTTATTGCTCGAACACTCGACATCATGGGATGTATATCCATACTATTCTTTTATTTCGGTGTGCCTTGTCTTCCTCATTTTCCTATGCACTGTCTCAATGATCCTTACCGAGTTGGTTCAAGCTTGGTGGCATTATTAGCGTTCAAGCTTTCATGGGTCGATAGTAGGCTACCCGCATCCAGCATGACGGAGCTGACACACCTAGTGAGCGATTGTTGTCCCTCGAGCTCGTGCCTTCAAGTTAGAAGTGTATGACAAGAAAGCTGACATGCTATATAATCCATCCCCTTCTTTTCCTAGGGCGCTACTGTTGCTGGATGCATAACGGAAGCAACTAGTAATGAGAGGCTCAGCTCCACATCCTCCAGACTTCAGGATGGCATGGCATGTTTGCGATGCAGGCTAGCGACGATACGGCAGATAACGCGAATTGTATAAATGACGTTCAAAAGTGAACTGATGGCCGTTATCTTCGGTCAGTATTAGTTCTATCTTCATAAATGCTATTATTGAAGTATTGCTAAATTCATTCCCTGGAAGGCTAAAGCATCATTCATTGGAAACACATGCTAAACGGTCGTTCTTGTTTCAAGAACCACGGTTACAGCTGTGATCATGTCGACAGTCACTGCTAGAATAACAAAAGACTTGAGCGTAATGTTCGTTCGCACTGCCAAACCTCCGCAATTGTAACGAACATCATATGCGGTAATGTACACTGGACGACTTGAAATGAGCTGACTGGATTCTGGATATGTCCAAGGGGATGTTATTGAGCAACTTGGTTTTTCAAAATTCATTTCTGGCATGGGTTTTACGGGTGTCGACAGCGAAAACTATAGTTGATGGAAACAAATTTCAAGACAAATATAGGCTTGGATTCCCTTGCTGGTGACGCTTCTATCCTGTACTCTGACCGGTCATGGTTCCTGACGACGAATTTCTAAGCAAACTTGCTCAGCCCAGTAATCCAGAAGCTAAGCTACTCCAGCATCGGAAGCTTCTTTGGAAGAACGGCCACGGAAATGTGCTCGTAAACTTACGCAGTCGTGGAAATCCTTTGGCAACCCCGCGTGGAAGTGGCTACGCTCCAAGTCATCAGCTCTAATTTATATTTAACATCTATCCCAGGCCGAAGATTTCACAGTATATGTATGTCTTTGATGTAAAAAATATTCCAATAGTCGCATATAATAACTTCTCCCGAAGGCATAGGCTGCTCTTATCCTAGACCCCAGGTTAATTTCTAATGCCCACAGTGACAGACGATAACGGGTCCCTGTTATTTCAATTGGACTCTGGATATACGGACAATGCATTCATTGTGGTGGGGGCACTCGGGGTAAGTGGTGTAACGCCACAGCGTACATATCCACTCTGGCTTATGCACCTCGCTTTCTCCTGTATATGTCAGGCAATTATCTGGGACATAATCAGCAATTTAGATTCCGACTACCATCTGATACATGACTTTCCGTTAAGTTATACAATATTTGTATATTTCAACTCCAGGTGAGCTTGGTATTATTTCACAGCAGTGCATGGAACCTTGACGACTTGGCGTTTGCTCAAAGGGTGGCAACTTTCGTCGCATTCATGATTGCCTCGGTGGCCAGTAGTAAGTTTGTGCTTTAAAGCTAAATCAAACCATATAATGGCCTCTCTGACTCCTTTACGCACCTTGTCAGCACGTCCTATGAACGATTGCTCAGGCATCCTTTCTGCCCTTTCTTGGGCAATCGCAGTTTCTATTTCTTCCACATCCCTTCTTTATTTCTTCCGCGTTCGTGCGCTCTACATGCAAAACCGTTATGTCGTTGGCTTTTTCTTCCTCCTATGGATTGCGGTTGTCGCTGGATGCATAGCACTAGGAATCCAAGGAAGAAATTCGACAAACCTAGGAAGCTCTCCATACTGCATTGCCGATACAACTGACTCCGTAATTATGGTGGTGTCTATTAATATCATCCCGATGATAAACAATGTGCTGAGCTTCATTGCCGCGACCTGGAAACTAATGGAAAACGCTCACGTCGAAGCAAACTTCAAGAATAGATTCAAGCTCATTATTTTTGGACATTATTTACCGGAATTCTCTAGAGCGTTACTGAAGGATAACCAAATTTACTTTCTGTAAGTTTATTGAAATGCCGCGTTTCGAAGGGCTCACAGACCTCTGGTTTCACTTCGGTAGAAGCGTGGTCGTCAATCATGTCATAACAGTGTCTATATTCTATGACCGAGGCGGATTTCGTCCCAACAACGTTGCGTTGGTGTTTGCAAATGTTGCAGTGATGAATCTCATGGGTGGTAGAATATACCGCAATACCAGACTCGGTATACGTAGTTTTTCTCATTTACAAGCCATTTCTTCCCCTTCTCAACCAGTAGCATTCCGTGCCACGGGTACAGATAATACCACAAGCGAAATTGTTTGATGATGCCCTAACCACATAATTGCGAATCATATTGATCATCTGAGCAATGAGCAGCTCTACTTCCCGAATCTCGTGCCTAGTGAATCACGATTAGCAGTCTGTGTTAGAAGCAAGGCGCTAAGACACTGCTAGAGGTGTCGCCTAGTGTCATAAATTGATTTTGCCTCCACTGGGGGGTAGGAATTAAAAAGAACAAGAATCATTGTCGACAGCCTGACGCAGTCATTGTCTTCCGATTTCCTCACCGTACATACCTAAGTACTTGAATCAGCAACCACTCAACAGCTCTGCGACTTAACTATTCTTGTGCTAATCGATACCTAGGGGACCTGAATACCTTATATGCATCAGTTGGGGTGCCAAATTCTGTCAGCAATACTTAAGTAATTTTCCACCCGTGTCCCCAACCTTCAGGGTTAACGTTCAACCTCCAAGTGATGCCCAGTCTCACAGTAAGAGATAACATCTGTTTCCATTATACAGATAGCGGGCCTCCCAATAAGCCCAACTACTCAAGCCTCTTCATTATCCATGGCCATACATTTCACAGTGGTACGTGCATGTCTGAGATACGCCAAGGATGACTTCAGTTGCCAGTAACTCCTTGTACCTAGGTGCTTTCAGAAAAATAACCCCGTTAGCAGCTTCCAATGGCTTGCGCATAATTTGCGTAAACCGTCGAGAATACCCAGGAAGCTCGCCTTTTACCCCAGAGGAGCTGAGAGTCTTCAACGAAGGATGCGACGCTGAACGTGCCAAGCTCTTGAACGAGCAAGGCATCCTCCTTTGCGAGCTTGTCGATAGCCTCATCAACACGCTTTCCTTACCAAAAGAAGGCGGAATAACTATTTCGAGCTGGTCAATGGGGTGTATATTTGCAATAGCCATGCTTACAGCGATCTCAGACCTGCCCAAAGGCGTCAGAGAAAGGCTCAGAGGACACGTCCGTAAATTGTTACTTTGGGGTACGTGGACACTTGCCCCCAGAAGTCGTTGGTTGAAATCTATTTATATCTAACCACTAATCAGATCCTCCTGCGACGACGATCGGCACCGCTGACCCACCTGGTTCCTATGTCCCTCTTTTTGACACCTCTCTCCCACCTGAAGCACGCGGGCCGACTTTTGGTGTATGGGTTTCGAGTTATTTCAAGCACGGCAACCTATCTTCGCACAACTTTGACCAGCTCAACCAACGTGATCCAGATCCATCAAGGCAGGCAACGATCCTTAAAATGACTCCCGAAGAGATTGCCGCCAATACCGACTTTGCACCAGGCCCTAAGTACGATACCGTTTTGTGTTCGCCTTCATTCGCTGGCGTGCACTGGGACCAGACGAACAAGGCATTGTTTGATCCAGAATGTCGCGAGCAATGGGGCGGACTGGACGTGGTGCACATGTATGGGGACTCAAATAGCTGGATAATACTGAACGGACTGTGGTCACTAGAAAGAGGATGAAAGCAAAGGAAATACGTTTCAAACGTATCGAAGGCGCCAGCCACTTTGTAAGTTGTTTATTGTGTTGTTCCCCGACGAGTTGAACCGGAGGCTGATCTCTTGATCTTTTCAGCCGATGTGGGAAGAACCAGAGAGAACTTTGTTCCTCTTGAAGGAGTGTATCGAAGGTTGATAATTCGGCTGCAGGACTTGTAATTGGCCATTGTCTATTGCTTAAGGATCAGGTGTTTTGGAATATCGTAACTTTATATTCTGCAAATGTCCATAAAGCACAAATAAATAATACATATACCAGATCGCAGTGGATAATTGAAGAAGTAGGCTGGAGGATGGAACTTGCAAACCACGGAAGCTAAAGTGCGTCAACGCCCAGATATAGAAAAGATCGATATCAAGCCAACTGAATTGTGCTACGACTTGAAAGACCTTGCGACTCTTCCGTTGTGCACAGAGTCCAAGCCTGGACACGGTATTCGGGTCAGGTACCATGTCAGTCCCGCGTGCGCGCGAGGCCGCTTTGTAGGTGATGTAGGCAGCAGTCACATCTGAAATTCAGAATCCTGTAAGCAACCGAACGTCGAAGAGGTATGAAATAGACATACGTGCGAAAGCGGCGACAACAACGAAACCAATGAGGAGAGGGAAGACGACGGGTCGGATTCCGTCAGGATAACTTTGTTCGCCGTGCTTCATGGCAGGGCCGATTAAAAATATGGCTAGATTGACTGGCATAAGATGATGGTAAGCAACTGTTGCTGTTGAGCCATGAGATGCAAGACATACGGAGGTTCATGACTGCGCAGGTGCGGGTGACAAGGTAATGCTTGCCAGCGGTGAAGCGTTTGGGGCCAACATCACTACCCTTCTTGTGGTGAACACAGATGCTATTTCAGGCGAGACAGATTTGAGAATGGTTCGAAAGACCTGAAAATTACAGACGTACAGGCACAAGCTACAGATGAGACCGAAGACCGAGTATATGCCTGCCGCGACAAACACGGCGGTCGTGTAGCCTTCGTATTGACCATCACAATAAGCTAATGGTACACGCTTTAAACGGATTACGAGGCTTACTGTTATCGCTCTCTTCGTCAAATTTCTTGTGAGCCGTCGCAACTGCCGCTCCAATGACTTCGAGTGATACTTGGCAGAACTGAGCAATGAAGGCAACCCCTAATACAAGTTGCATCTATTCATGCTCATCACCTCCTCGAGTGAAAGGCTTTACTTACAGTAATACGTAGACCGCTGGTACAGGAAGTCGAATACGCTGACCTTCCTGACGACAGATACGGGCTCGGATTCAGAATTCTTGGCTAGATTATCGTGCTCTTCTTTCAACAAAGGAGTGACATCCTCTACTATAACAGCTTGTGCCATTGTAGTTATTCGGAGACGGGAAGGTAGTTACTAGTGAGTGTGGAGGAGTAAGTTGGTTGGCAAGGGCAGTGCCGCGCACTCGGGTTCCAGGTCCATGACGGTCTAGATCGGCCGCATCTTCGCGTTATGAATCTGATTATCGGGCTTATTTTATCAGTGAAATCAGCTATTCTTAGATCGGATTACGAGAGCGCAGGTCAGCGGGCACCTGAGAGGAAGTATATACATTGTCAGTGGAATCAATACAGGAACGGAAGTTCAACATCTCCTATTGGGCAAAAGCTGCTACTGAGTCTGTGGTACAAGATCCTGACATTCAATAAACATTTCAAAGTCGGATGTGTCCCTCTGAATGCCCTTGAGATTCCTCTGTCCCTGCGAGCATCCAAGCAGGTACGCGGTAGTCAGGGTTTAGAACCATTTCTGTACCACGGGTTCGTTTTGCAGACTTGTAGGTGATATAGGCGGATGTAATGTCTGTTATCCGTAATTCATGATGAATTGCTCATCTTGAAGAATAAATTAGATATACGAACTTGAAAAAGCACCTAGGATGGTCAAGCCGATCAAGATAGGGTAGACGATGGGACGGATATTATCAGGGCAAGGCTCTGCATTATAACGGAAAGTAGGCCGAGAGAAAAGAGCATAAAAAGGATCCCTAGCAAATAGAAGTGGACAGTTATGCTGCAGTCATTGACGGAATCAACGTCGTCAAGACATACCGAAGTTCAGTATTCCCTCGAACTTGGCAAGGTTATAATGCATGCCAGCACTGAAGCGAACATCTTTAGGCTTCTTGTAATGAACATAGATGCTGTCAAGAGTGAAGCAGCGTAAGATTAACCATAACATCCGATGAAGACGTCACTTGCATCAATAGACTGACGAAGAATAAGGCTATTGAGTATACACCCGACGATACAAACATGTTTCCCATGTAACCTTCACAAAAATCAAGAAAAATATGGGATGGGTGATACATTGGGAAGGAATGCGGCTCACCGCTCTTGGTATCATGCTTATTGAACTCTTTAACGGCAGCGGCAAACGTCAAACCAAGACCGCAGAGGGAGACCTGAAAGAAGTTGACGAATACGCCAATCCCTATATAAAATTTGTATCGCCGATTGGGTTAGAAACGATCGCGAGGCACATGAACGTACAGTAATATGTTGAGCGGCGGTAAAGAAATTTAAAACAGTTGCTTTCTTCTGAATTGACGTGACAGGGAACACCGCCAGACTCCAATCCAATCATCGGCTTTTGCGTATCAACTTCTTTATTAGCAGCCTCAGCCATTGCGATGAACGAGCGTTATGAGTTGGGCCAGTTAGATTGGTTGGTGGGAATGAATCAACAGCCAGAAGTCTCCAGAAGTTTACACGACCGTACGGTGGGTCACGTTACAAATAGGAAACGGATGCTATTATGGTTCAATTTTATTCTTTCCGAGAGTTATTTAAGTACAAAGCAAAGGGTGACGTTGACGATAGCTTACATATAAAAGAAAAAAATTGTTACAACTTCAACTAAAGCTTAGAGTGCCTATTGGGGTGGACGAATCCTCAATATCCAGGGAAATTGCCACGCCTTTGGGCCAAGGTACGAGTTTAGCTCGGAGGAATCTCTCAACACTGTCTAGGTGATGGTCCAGTAAGTCCTTTTCGCGATCAGGATGACGCTGTCAAAAAGCTTTCAGATGAAGGAATTAATAGGCACGTAGACCAGGACTATGTACCTTGCCTTTGAGCCAGGCTAAAAGCCGTGGGACATCACCCCACGAGTCACCATTCCCTAGTGAGAAACGCGCGTCAAAATGCTTGAATAGGTCGAAGCCGTACAGAGCGTCAAGGAGCTCCGAACTTGGATGCGCTTTCGAATAACAATGCGTAAAGGTCTCATGAGCTACGTCTGAAGAGATGAATGGAAAAGGGTCAGCGTAGGAACGTTTGAGAACAGAAATGTGTGTTTAAACTCACTGTCAAGGTCCCCATTAGAATCTTTCATGTGCCTCAAGGACAGGAGTAAAATCTTTGCGTAAGCTTCGTCTTGCCTAATAAAAAAATTTCCAGATCGTGAAGGGTCGACAAGAAAATCAGACAATGATGCGTGGAAGAACCGAAGTTCACTCTCAGAATCACCGGAGGAGGGACAGCTATAATCGAGTGCAAGTCGCTAAGAATAATATCCACCTCCCCAGGCCTGTAAAAGAGGTATTGACCTATTGTAGCAGCCTTTTGTGTTTTGGCAGGAAGAGGGTGCAAAAGGAGGAAGATCAGGACATCGGTGAGTTTCTCGATATCATCGACCGTGGAGAAGATGTGGTTGTACAGTGCGTCCAACTCAGCAAATGGACTATCTTTTCCTGGGTGAGACAGTCCAAAGACAACATCTAGTCTTTCCGGAGGCCAGTGCTTCCGTGATTCGATGTATTTGACCACTGTTGAGGCATAAATAAATTGCCCAGAGGATTTGTCCACAAGTCGAGTGACAGCTTCCTCAGTCGGCCAATGTATAGGCAAATGTAGCTTGGACGGGTGCTTTCGTCTGATATCTCCGAACTTTGAATCCAGAAAACGCTTAATGTCCGCGTCAGGCTGATAACTGTCATCTAGATTAAGACGGACAGTAATGTTGAGTAGTGGGTCTTCGGAGAATACATCCCGGATATGCTGTTCAGGCCTGCTGGCAATAAGGAAGAAGAGCGGACAGTCAATTCCGTGACAATCGCCGAGAGGACATCCAAAACATATTGCTGGCCTTCAACTTTAAGGCATTCATCCAGACCATCAATGATGATAAACCTTGGCCTTGCCTGCAGAGCTGCCCTGCCCTCGGCGCTCTGTGCGAGTTCATTTAGAGGTCGGATGATCAGCGCTTTGGCCTGAGATTTGAGTGTGCGAGAGAGGAGCTTTGGATCATTTTCCATCACGATCCCAACAGAATCGCGAATTTCCGGTATAGAGAGAGTAAGTTGGTATACGAGCGTCGAGATCAAAAAAGTCTCGACTTTCCGTTCATCAGAAGAGCGGGAGAAAAAGAAACTTGCCGCTGCCTCTTCTTCTTCAAAGCAGAGCTCTGCGATGGTCTGTGCGATGGCTGATTTACCAGCACCTGCAGGACCATAAAGCCATAGGAAAAACGATTCCCGATCGTTCGTCTTAATCCAGTTTCTTATCTTTGCTATGACTGCCTCCCGGGTGCGTGGATGGCATTTTGGAGGATCAAAGCGTTCATCGGAATCATGAAAAGCTCCAGATGCGATATTGTCTTGCAACAATTTCAATCCTGGAATCATAGAGCAACGATCACCCTATTAGAAGTAAATAAAGCAATGATTATACCTGATTTAATGGCAGCTTCGCCGGTGTTGATCGTGAAAGATCCTCCTGAAATGCTGGTATTATGAGCATCGCGAAACATACTGGCATTCATGATGGGAAAGATATGGCACGATATTGCCAGTTATAAGGGGAGATCGAAGTGGTATATTGGTAGCAACTATGCCTTTGAGAGTTATACAGTGTTGATCGACCAGCCAAATAATTGATAAGGAAGAAGAAGCATGGGAAACTCAGCGCAGAGCAGGGAGCGCCCGTTGTAATTTCCACATCACGTGCATAATGAGGAGCTCAATACTTTCCTAGGCTGTGGGACCTGGACCAGGAGAGCTAGGATACTTAGCGAAACGAGGGAATCTTGCATTGCTGTAAAGGAACTCAAAAGGTAAATCCCAGTGATCATAGGTCGTTGTTAGCATATCGAGTACCGATGCTGTATACGTGATAAACATTGCCCATATCATGCCTCTTTACCAAATGACCCTTGTTCATTTTCTCTTGCCTTTCCCTTTCTGAGTTTTGGCGAATGTACTCTCATACCGCAACACACTTGAAGCATTGGTACCCGAGTTGCTACCAGCTGCTTCGAAACAATCAGATGCATACAAGCCCGTTGCAGCCAATGAGGGAGGTATCTGCAGGAGGGAGGGGCCCTGTACATGCCGACATTCTGGATCATCTGTCTTTCGAGGCGAGCATCGAGTGCAGGAGTCGAACTTCCACATTTAGCTCCGCGTCGGTATGCCGGCGTTGCCAAAGATATACTGAGAGCTTGAAGACGAGGCATGTGGGTGACTACTGTGTCGAGCAGCAGTTCCTTCAGGCATATGCAAATACTTATGTCAGACCAAATACAGAGTTTACACAAATTTCAGGTCACTCACAATCGTATCTGGCTTTGCTTGAGCAGCTTTCTTTTTAAAGTGCCTTTTTTCCCAGAGTTGAGATGAGATGATACGGAGACCAAGGTTTCTGAGGTTTGTCAACTCTGATAATGCTGATACATTTTGTTCGTCGAAACACCAAAAACCTGAATAGTGCGCCTTAATTTGGAAGTCTTCCAGAGATTGAGCGTGTGGTCTTAGCGCTTGTCCAAAGAACCGCTGCGCCATTATATCGGAGGACTGGTTGTCGTCAAAGCCGCCTGGGCCAGATATATGCAACTTACGCAACCCAGAATAGGAGGAAAGGTAGGTTAGGAAGGACGAGGTGACGAAGTCAGTGGTGATTTCTTTCAATTGTATTCCAGCCTTTGTCAAGGCCGTCCAAATTCCTTCAATATCCGAGCTGGAATGACTCGATGTACTAGAGGCTGGAAGTGCGTCCTGAATTCTATAATCATCTTTGATTTCAGAGAGCTTCAAAGAATTCAAAGAGGCGAGGTGTGGGAGGATGGCCTCATCAAGTGTTACGAAGCATGCTTTAAGTCCAAGATGACGAAGTCGCATTGGCGCTGCCCCCTGAGGGTAATACTTGAACAGACTGTGGATGCTCTCATTTTGGCCATATGAGGGAAAGGAATGCCATTTGTGTGACACGTCAAGAGAGGTGAGTTGTCCCGTTGGACCGAAAACAGAGATGGCCTTTGCAAGGTTGTCGAACATGGCTTTACCCGAGTCGATACAATCGCCCATGGGGGCTTCGAACGAAATTGCTTGCAAGCTCTTGAGAGAGGTGAATGGGACGGGAAGGCTGCAGTGCGAGGTCACGACGTGGAACTTGCGCAAGTTGGGTAGCCCTTTGAGGGCCTCCAAAACAGCGAGACTAGCCCACTCCCTATCCAGCCGGTCGTGAACCCAGCTAAAATTTGTTTTAGGAGGTTGAAATACAAGAATTGGTAATAAGGACGTACGAGACTTCTTGAATGCCTTTAAGAGAAGCAATGGCTTTGAGCAGGCACACCCGGATCTCGTCCTCGATGTGTTTTATCTCTTCCAAATCTGCAGATTCACCGACGCTTGCATAAGAGACATTAGGTAAGGACAAGATGCGAAGTATGCGGGCCTCCCATTGCGCTGGGTGGTCATGCTCATTAGATAAATCTGCCACACCAGCGAGGGATGACAACTGAAGGAGAGATTTCTCTCTAGTCTCTGGTGTAATGTTGATCGATAACGTGTGGAAGATTGAACCTGAGAGTGTTTCGGCGAAGTGTTTACATGTCAGGCGGAGTTGTTTCGTGTCTTCAATGTTAAGCTGAGTGGAAGGATACAAGTAGTAGTCGGTAAGACAGGGGTCTGCTTTGGGTTCTTAAGTACATGAACGATGGACAACTTACCTCTTCGTTGATGCACTGTATCAATTCCACAGGAATGGTAAGGAGAGATGGTTTGCACACTGGTAGAATGAGGGTTATCACGGAAGTTTGACAGCTTGAACGCTTTATATAATCCGTCTTCGCACCCCAGTTTCGCTGACGAAAGACCAAGTTTGAGCGAGTACTTACTGGTTAAAATTTTCACCATAGCCGTTGCTGCAGAAAATCAGCCACACGGCAGGCAAGTGAAGTGGAAGTAGCTGAAACCCTCGCAAATTGCGAACTGCCGACGCCGTGCGTTGATCATGAGCGCCCAGCGCCCGTGAGTCGGCCTGCATAAATTTGTTGAAGTGCCAAACCCGTCGAATCCCGTATCGGCGTATCCCGACGTCTGTAATTTTACACATCACGTGGTCAGGGCGTCGCGTCGCCGAAAGTTAAAACGGGCCGTTACCCCATGTGCCCCTGGAGGAAGGTCCCTGAGGGCGATCAAGTACGGCCTCTGTGAGAAGCATGATATGTGCAATCACGGTAGATAAAATAAATAATTATGCCTATGACACTGATAACTACACAATAGGCTGTCAAATAGTATGATGATGAGTTTCCCAACTTGGGGACAATTAATTTCATCGAAAGGATCATAATTATTACAGATCATATTCGCCACAGTGATGGCCATTTATTAAAGTTGTTGAAGAGACAGCCAAAGAAGTAAGGCTAAATTTCAACCGACATAAAAGCAGGACATTGTCTGGGATGTTGACCGTAATAGTAATACGTACCTCCCAAGCTGAGAATCCAAGACCCACAAATGAAGCCGTGGACGTTGGCGTGCACCAGGTGAACATAGGTACTCTACAGTTTGCGCGTAGTGATACGTCAGACGCGCTTACTCGTATTAATGGTGCCCAGCACTATCAGTAGTGAAATTGTCTCGTTTGTTTCAGCAATAATAACATCACGTAAGAAGTGTGGCACATTGAGGAATAAATAGAAATGGGCACGTCAAACTTCTCTCTTTTTTTTCGGTTTCTATAATTCATGAATCATGAATTGAATCAAGGTGGATGGGAACTGATCAACGGCGGCGTTGACTCTTAAAGCTCGAGGTTCAAATTGTGATCTTCATTCTGCAGCACTGCGAAAGTGCGAGGTGAATTCAAAGGCTGGATTTGGTTCATATTGCTTAGTGAATTTTAAATTCTGTACTGCATACTAACGCATAAGTACATGCACTGATACAGTCAGTTTAACGCTGATTCAGATTTCGTCCTGATTGATGCGTGTAGTTAGTAGGCCAACCAACTTCAAATTCCAGGTACATATCATATTACTTTGTATTCTTATTTTTTTTTGGTGAAACTAGGGCCGGGAGGTTGTCAACGCGTCCAGTGTGAGCTTCAACTAAGTTTCATTGTCAGTACTACTAGTAAGGCTATACGCCATTCCTTCGAGATAACGGGAAGCTTGGGTTCGAAGTTGAATGATCATGCGAACTTACTACTTGTATGTTTATCTGTACTGAGATACTAGGTAACACACCTTACTGCGCAACCTGTCAAGAAACGTCCTAATTATGCGTTATGACCCAGTGTTCAGTGCTGGAAATAACTTGAACGTGGTGTTATTTTTGGCTTTGATTGGCCGGAACTTGGTACTTGGAGCCAGCTCTTTCTATTTCATGATGCCTCTGAATCGGAGGCTGTGAAACTTGTAACTTGAAAGGCGAACGTGTCATCCGCTGGCAACTATGCAGCCGGCTCACGGAGGACGTTTCGGAGGCTAGTAGTAGTACCATGATGCCAACTTTTTGGGGAAGTTCGAAGTTACCAATGCCTAAGGGTGATCAAAAATCTTTCGTCGGTAATATTTTTTTGTTCAAGCTTACCTGGGTGAGTCGACTCGAAGTTCAAAGTTTTATTTCCTCGTCATTATACGTGTTTGAAAGCCAAAGAAAAGCAAGTCGGAGCAATCGCGAACGGCCCACTCGCCCGATCGGCGACGCGATCCCTGACGGAGACAATTACGGAACAAATCACATCATAATTCATACACGCACACGTGGGAATTTCGGCCCTGTATGGGTGGGCCGGGTTTAATTCATTGATTTTGTCTTGGGGCACTGAAGGTGTACTTGCTTCAATCATTGTTCGTTGTTCGTTACTTTCCTTGTTTCATCGCCCCATTTCTGTTGTTGCCGTCGTCGTCGTCGTCATCCTCGCCGTCGTTCTTCACAACGAGCTCTGGATCTCTCTCTTTCGTTCTAGCTAGAGCCCGGACATGAGCACGAGCACGAGCATCAAGGCGCCCTCCGTGTCGTCTGCGGAGCAGGGTCCTAGTCCCAGTGGTAAGTGGAGTGTATCCACTCACAGGCAGCCAGGCCCAGGCTGACTTGGACATGTTGTCTTGGTCATTAGCAGTAGAACCGCTCTATCAAGTCAAGCTACTCTCGGCACTGCGGAATGGTATGTTTCTGTGTTTGGTGTACGTGAATGGGATGGACACTTATGTTTATAATATATTATTGTAGGCGACCCCGCTGCGATACACCCCTTTTTAGCAGAGATCGGGAAGGATAAAAGGAAGTCTGTGGATGGGGACATCGATACGGGCGCTGCGGCACTTCATCTCGCTGTACGGTGTGGTTCAGGTATGTTTCTCTTCCACATATTCTTGCCCTTATTTACCCTTTCCACCTCCCACCTCCCTCTTTATCCAGTCCAAACAGTCGCCTTGCTCCTCTCCCACCGCGCTATATCGCCTAACGGGATCCACCCCCCCGGGTCAGGGACCACGCCGTTGCATTTAGCAGCTTCGCTTGGAGATTGGATATCGTGAATTTATTGTTGGAACAAGATAATATAGATGATTCTATCCGTGATACTCAAGGAAGAACGTGCAGGGACGTGGCCCGGACTAAGGATATCGTGCGTGCTATAGACGGTGTGTTATCTCTTCTCGAACCTCATCCCACTGTGCCCCATCTGACTTTTTTTTTTCTTTTTCTGTCCTTTTTTTCTCCTCCGTATCGCAGACTCTCGCTCATTTCTCAATGCATCCTACCGTTCCCTCCTCCACAGCTACATCCTCTCCCCTCTAACCTCCCAACCCCCACAAGCCCTTATCCACCTCCTCGAGTCCCCCCGCGCCACGTTCGTCGACCTCTCGTATCTGGACAACGACGCCGGGACGTCCTTGCTGCACGAGGCGGCGCGGCGGAAGGACCTGAGATTGATCGAACTCGCGGTCAGGGCGGGCGCGGATGTGTTTGTGAGGAATCGGAAGGGGAAGATGGCGGGTGAGGGAGCGGGAAAGGATGAGCGGGTTAGAGTGTTTTTGAGGCAGTGTAAGCTTCCTTTCTTTTTTTCTTTTTTCTTTCGTTGTTTGTCCTGACGTTTTTGTTTTGTTTTTGTTTTATATCTATAGTTGCGAATCATGACAAGACATTAATACCCAACCCTACCCCGCTAACAGAGCCGCCTGTGCTCAGGGGGTACCTCAACAAATACACAAATGTAGCCAAAGGCTACAACACGCGCTGGTTCGTCCTCAAGAATGGCGTTTTATCCTGTACGTCTTTGTCCTCCCTTCTCTTCCTTTCCATCAATATTCATTCTTACTAATCTTTCCCTCTTCCCCCTCTTCTCCCCAATTCTAGATTACAGGCATCAAGACGACGAGACCATCGCCAGTAGGGCAGCATATCCATGAAAAACGCCGTCCTGCACATCTCTGAACGGACCAAACTCGAAGTCCAATCCTCCCCCTCCCGTGGCGGCGGCGGAGGCGGGGGACACGCTAGTCTTACTAGCCCGACTACTACCTCCTCTTCTTCTGGGGTACAGAAGTGGTATATGAAGGCGAACCATCCTGTTGAAGCTCATAGGTGGGCGGAGGCGATTAGGAATAGTATTGAGTGGTTTAAACTTAAGGAGAGGGATAGGGAAGGGGATAGGGATAAAGAGAGGGAGAGTGATGCGAGTTCGATTAGTAGGAGTTTGAGGAGACGGAGTGGGGAGAGTGATTCGAGTGGGGCGGTGAGAGGGCCTGTGGTGGGTACGGTTGGGGCTACGCCGCCTTTGCATGGACATGGGCACGGGCACGGGCCTGTTCCGCCATTGATGCAGCAGCAGCAGAGCACGAGTACGAATGCGAGTGCGTTGACTCCGAGCAGGGCCAGTGCGACGATTTGGAGGAAGACGCTGGGGAGGGCAAGTCGCGACAAGGACAAGGACAGGGACAACAGGGATAGGGATAGGGACAGCCATCAAGAGAGGGATCGAGACCAAGATTCTCTCACTCCCTCGTCTTCTTCATACGCATATATCGACTCTGTGGACGCCAGTCCTACTTTAGGCGGTGGTCCTTCTCTCACTACCCGGCGGAGGGGCTCCTCGTCTTCGCCATATTCCCACCCGGGGGGCGGCGGGGGCGGTGATGAGGACGAAGGGGCCGATGCGGAAGGAGAGGAGGAAGATTCGGCGTCTTCTTCCCTGGTGGATGCGGAGAGCAAGGGGCCCCCGCATCATGGTTTTGAGTTGCAGGGTAATGCGGCTGCTGCGCAGTTGGAGTTGAGCATCCAGCTGTTGAATAATCTCACTGCGACCTCGGGACAGATTCAAGCTCAAGCTCAAACTCAAGCCCAAATTCAAAGCCCAGTTCAAGCTCAAAATCACGCAAGGGAAATGCGCAACGCGCTCAAAGAATCCCTCCTCACCACGCAATCTCTCCTCAATGACTACCTACAAATGAGCCACGACCGCGAAGAATGGTGGGCCAAACGCGTGAAAAAGGAAAAAGCGCGCCAAAAGTTCTGGGAGGAGAGTTTGGCCGTGGTAGTGAGAGAGGGCGAGACACTTGAGCAGGAGCTCAGAGCGAGGAGTCGGCGGAGGGGCAGTCGGGTGTTTGGCCCGAGTGTGGTAGGGACGATGAACGCGAGTGCGTTGGGTGGGGAGAGGGAGAGGAGGAGGCCGAGTTTGGGCGGGTTGATGCGGACGGGGTCTGGGTCGGGATTTTTGCAGCCGTCGCCGGTGATGGAGGCACAGGAGCCTGTGACGCCAATGCCAACGCCGGCGCAGGTGCCTGTTGTTCAACAACCGTCTCCTACTACTATTAAGACGACTGGGACTGGGCCTAGGAGGAGTGGGACGCTTGATACGTTAGTTGGGCCTCAGGATACGATCAAACAGCGCCCTCCGCAAATCGCGTTACCTGGTTATCCTCAGTTCCAAGCTCAACCTCAACCTCAGCCAAGCATCAAGCAACAGCAGCAGCCACAACAACTGCAACGACAGCCCCAAATCCAACCACCCCCACCCCCCGTGCTCACCATCGATGGCCAAGAACCCGAAATAGACACAGACGAAGAGGACGAGTTCTTTGATGCGATCGAGGCCAACAACCTTCCCAACCTCGTGGTATACGAGGGGCTCAAGAGTCCCGGCAGCGCAGGTCTCTCCCCCATCTCATCCCCCCTCTCTTTCGCAGTAACTACCCCGAAAGGACTTAAAGCCCTCCCGACGGACACTGAAGCTCGAGTAGAGTCTGAGCTCGAGAAACACCCCGCAGGGCTCTTGAGCCTCAGTTTAGCTTCAGCCATGTCCATGTCCTTGCAGACGCAGACGTATAATCGTATCAGCTTGCACCTGCCCCATTTGAAGGGTGTGAGTGTGAGCGTACCGCCGTATGCTGGCTACGTGCATTTGAGGACGCGGTTGGGGATCTCGAACGACCAGAGGCCGAGTACGAGTTTATGGAGTGTGTTGAAGCATAGTATTGGGAAGGATCTGACGAAGATTAGTTTTCCGGTGTTTTTCAATGAGCCGACGAGTATGCTGCAGAGGATGGCGGAGGATATGGAGTTTTCGGAGTGTTGTGAGTGTTTAGTTGCTTTCTTTTCTTTTTTTTTTCTTGGATATCGTTTTTCTTGATTTTTTTGGCTTTGGCTTTGAGACTGTAGCTGACGACGATCATTTCTTTTTTCTTTTGATTAGTGGACGTGGCTGCTCATGAGAAGGACCCGCTCAGGCGGATTGCGTTCGTGCTGCATTTGCAATGTCGAATTATTCGTCGACGATGGGAGGATCGCCAAGCCTTTTAACCCTATGCTCGTACGTCTCTTTCCTTTCCTTTCCCCTCTTCTCTTCTCTTCTCTTCTATTGACTTTAGCTTACTGACCTCATCCATTATAGAGCGAAACTTTCGAGTATGTCAGGTTGGACAGGCAGTACCGATACGTGTCTGAGCAAGTGAGCCACCACCCTCCCATCTCGGCGTGTTGGGCCGAGTCGACTTGGTGGCATTATTATGGCGAGGTGAATTCATCCTTCTCTTGCCTCCTTATCTATTTACGCGCATGTATTCTATACTCACACTATCATCTGTAGGTCGACGCCCAGAACAAGTTTATGGGTAAATCGTTTGAGATTAGGCCGACAGGTGTCGCTCATGCCGACTTGCTCCTGCCTGAAGAGATAGCGCCGGGGTATCCCAAGGCCAAGGGCGAGGCTGCGCAGGGAAAGGTGGTGGAACATTATAGTTGGAAGAAGGTCACTACGAATGTGTCGGGTTTCATTCTGGGATCGCCTACGATTGATCATTATGGGGATATGGTGGTACGTTTTATATGTTTTTTTTCCACTCGTCCTTGGGCCCTATAGTTGAACTGACGATTTGATTCTTTGTTATGCTAGATCACGAATCATCGAACAGGCGATCAATGCATACTCACCTTCAAACCCCGCGGGTGGAGGGGCAAAGACGCATACGAAATCTCTGGACAAGTCATCGACGCACAAGGCGACGTGGCATATGAAATCGCGGGCAGATGGAACTCGCAGCTCGTCGCCAAGAAGATGGGGACTGGCAGCGCTGGTGGTCAACTCCACCCGGACATCAGCGTCCCAGGCGGTGGACCCAACTCGCCCTCTATTTCTCCTTCACCCGAGTACATTCTCCTCTGGCGGAACTCGGATAAACCGCCCGGATCCCCATTCAACCTCACCCCATTCGCCATCACCCTGAACGACTGCCCCCAAGACACTCTACGCCCTTTCCTCTGTCCCACCGACTGCCGCTTACGTCCTGACCAACGAGCATTTGAGCTGGGCAAATACGAACTAGCAAACGAGCTGAAGACGGCCCAAGAAGAAAAGCAGAGGGGGATGAGGAAGGCAAGGGAGGAGGGGAAGATGGAGGGACATCGGCCGAGGTGGTTCGTGGCGGAGACGGAGGGGGATACAGGGGAGAGGGTGTGGAGTCCGCTGAGGAATGGGGAGGGGAGGGTGGAGTATTGGGTTGAGAGGGAACGGGTGTGGTTGGCGGGTGGGGGGGATAAGGGGAGAGGGGAGTGGAAGGGTGTGGATGATATTTTTGTGGAGGAGCCCGAGGTGGTGAGAGAGTTGAGGATGAAGTGAGGAGTGACGGGTAACCTTGGGTTTTTTGCTGGTTATGCGATGAGACAATTTGAAGGCCTTGAACGAACTGTGTTTTTTTTTGTTTTTCCGTGTTTTCCTTGTTTTTGCGTTTTCTTTTTTTTTTATGTTTATTTCCTGTTTCCCGTTTCCCGTTTCCTGATTCTTTCTCTAATTTACCTTTTCCTTCTTTTTTTTCTTTCTTCTCCCCCTCTCACTTGACTCCGTCGGTAATGGATACACGTACACCTTCATGATTTAAGTACTCTATAGGTTATAGATTCTTTTCTTAGCACTCGTAGAACGTATCAAGAATGTATCAATGGATGGAAGAATTCTCAATTTATCTCGAGAATTGATTGCAAGGTATTAAAAGTATAATGGCTTCAGGTAAGGATAAGAATCGGAAAGATGAGTTTGAAAAAAGAATGGAGAAGGATAATGATGCCCTGGGGCACTGCTCAACTACGAGTGCCGTTCTGATCGTTATAGACTGATAGATAATTTGGCTAGTGCCATGAAGGAGTAGTAATATACTGAAACGAAGATTAGTCGACGCCGTCGTCGGAGTTTTGATGAGCAAGCAGGGGGCCTTTGAATTTGATGCTGGATTTCGATGATGAGCTGGATCCCCCCACCGTGACCCATTCTTGTGCATTTCCTTCCACCCCTGCTCCCAGATCCAGTCATATTCATATTCTACTTATTCGCATCCCTGGTCGTTATAGACTGGTGGTTTTGACACACTCTGGCTCTCACTATCACTGAACTGGTGGTCCCCAGACAAGTGCACATGAAGAAAGTTGATCTTCGACGTCGGAATTTTGATGAACAGGGCGCGTCTCTGGAAAGCCTCTGATGAAGTTTGCACTGCTTCTTCATCCTTCTTTGTTACTCTTGCGTATCTAAATCACGCAGGTTATGATAGTCCCCCCCGCACCAATCCCTCCTTTCACGGTTCTACGTACAAATTTGTGAGTTCTTTCCAAAAATGTTTTTGTCGTGTCCAGGGTCCAAAGAAAATTGACGATCAATCTTATTAAATTTCGTGGGGCCCAGTAGCTTACCTATCAATCATCAATATTATAGATACGACCCAAGGACAGGCGTACTTGGGTCACCTGTATCCCACACAATCCTATTGGGACTCCGGGAATATGATCTCGAATTTCCCATGGTGTTGTTCTCAATTAACGCGCGTGGGGGGGCCGGCGCAGTCCAGTTCGTGCACTGCAGTCTGTTCCGCGGGAGTATGTACGGTACACTGCCGCCAAGAATCCAAAATGTCATCTTTTTTGGGGATAGGCATTGCCTTGAGGGAGGGACAGGATAACGTTAACGTTCTGAGAAAAACGTCCGATTATGACTGGGGATGACGATTCGGACTCGGGGATTATTTTCGTATGCGCCTTTTTAATACTTATATGAGGTAAAAGCTCACGAGATACTGTTCCCCCTTGCCAGATTTTTTTTCCTTTCCTAAATCTCTCAGCAGGTATCGATGCGATTGGGCCTACCGCTTTTGAGTCGGTGGAGTGATGTGTTTGGGAAATTTGTGAAGCGCGGGGAGGGCCCTTCCAGTGGTCTTGCAGCTTTGAGCGGTCGATTCCCGTTCAGTCGGGATTTGGAGAAGGGGGAGAAGGATAATTCCAAGGGTATTTTTTACGCCTTTCTTAATTTCTTACTTCACCTTACTCCCTTTTTCTGACTATAATTCAGGCTTTCGCCCCACTTCTCGCCGCTCTTCACGCTCGGCATCCTCTGTGTTGACCGGGTCAAGCGAAGAAGCATCTTTGATCACCACAGGAGACTTGCCTAATCCTTTCGCTGACTATCTGGCCGACGACGCGAAAGTCTGGACTATGTATCTTGACTTGACAAAGTCCAAAGGAGAAGAACTGATGAGAATTTGGAATAGCGACCTGGACACCATCCTCATTTTCGTATGTGTATTTAATATTCCTATTTCCAAGTTGTTTAATTCTTTTTTTTTGAAACGTAGGCTGGTTTATTCTCAGCTATTTTAACTGCCTTCCTGGTCGATACCCGACAGAACCTTCAACAAGACCCGCAGGATCTGACGAATGCGCTGCTTGAGCAGGTCATCCAGCGCCTCTCCCCGGCTTCTCGCCTACCAACGCGTCGATTTATCTACGCCTTTCGTTCCTTCAACTCCCATCGTCTGGGTAATGGACTATGGTTCGTTAGCATGACCTTCAGCTTGGTCGGCGCGTTCGGGAGCATCCTCGCCAAAGGCTGGGTCGCGAATTCATTCCCGCCTCTGCCGGTGTGCCCATCGTCGACGCATGTAATCGCCACCGGCGCTTCTTTGGCGAAGACCAACACCACGTCCGTTCTGTGATCGCCGCGCTACCGATCACGCTGCATATCGCGTTTTATCTCTTCTTCGCCGGCCTGGTCATTTTGTTGACCAGGACGACCCGGATAGCGATTATCGTGTCGTTCCTTATTGCGATCACTATGCTGCTCTATCTTGGATGCAGCGTCCGTCCATTCCTTAACCCCAACTCTCCTTTCAGAACACCCATTTCCGGTCTCTTGCCAGTCGTAAGCCTTGTTTCTCCAGTGTAAAATATTTGATTCATTGGCACTTAGCTTCCTGGCTTGCTCCTTCCACTCGTTGCCGTCTCTGACATTTTCGGCCATTTTATTTTTCCTCCTCACAGGCGACGCCTTCGAGCGCGGCGCATCATTCGCTCCCCGGTATATACGAAAGTCGAACTCCTCTGCCTTTCTGTAACGAACATCAGGAGGCTATGGACCGGAGCCATCATGCGGTCTGTTGCTTCATTATACAAGTTAATGCTCGCCTCGAAACCGCCATCAAATGAGCTCCGAGCAGAAGTATTGGTCGGGCTCTTCTCGCTTTCTCGGAGCTATAATCTTTCTGACCCAGTTTGCGCGCTTGCTGGTCTGCCTATAACGCCAAAGTTACAGGAAGCGCTGTACAACGCTGATCCCCTTCCTTCCCTGACTCGCAACCTTGCCGAAAATTTTTTATCTTCAAAGAAGACTGAGAGCCCTGACGTAACTCTCGCCTACCTTACGGTGTTATTGTCTTTAGTGCAGACAACAAACTCGTCCTTAAACTGGACTGCTAGCGCTCTTGTACCGCTCCTCAAACCAGGAGGAATTTTATCTTGGGAGCTTTTTCAAGGAGAAGTTCTCGAACTCATTATGTGCATCCAAATTCACGTCTATGTGCGCTCTGGGCTCTCATTACCAGCTCCTTTCATGGAGAGTCTTCCTGATGTTGTTCTGAAATGTACCAAATCTTTTCATCAACACCTCTTGGCCGAAGCCTGTCTTATTCTGTCAGCCATAGATGGGGGCATTGCCCTCGGAAATATTCTGGAGGATGGTTAGTTTTTCATTCATCAAATCTTATTGAGTATTAACCACTTGGTATACTAGACTCTCTGCAGCAGATGTTGCTAGGCCCTACCATTGGCCCAACTTTCGAGCACATGATCAAACATCCTCAAAAAAGGGTACAACGCGCTGTACTCAAATCAGTTATGACTATTGCGCAACAGGGTAATGCTGGTCACGTTTCTTCAGGAAAAATAATCAACTGATTCCGGGAAGAGCTGGGATGTGCAATTTTAATTGAGCATAATATTTTAAAAATGCTTTTGGACTACATTCCTCATGGTGATCCTCAGTTTCAAGCAGAAGGATTACTTATTTTTTCTGTCTTTTTGAGAAATGAGGAGACAGAAAATATGGATGGGAGTCCAGGTAGGTGACCTTGATCTCAGTAGATTTGATACTAAATGATTTTCTAGTTGTCGTTTATGAGCAATCTATGCTTGGCACTTGGATTGAATCTATATTTGATACTCTTCTCACTGCAATGCTGAAGAGTGGACAATTGAATGTCCAAGAAGCAGCCATCACAACTGTTTCTTCATTCCTCAATCATGGTGAGTAATATAGGCCTTTCTTTCAAGTAATTATTCTGAATTATCTTAAGAGTATCCTAGGGAAGAATTCCTAAGGCTTGATCTAGGCAATACTCTGATATCTATGTTGGAGGCAGAGGAAAGCAGCTTACAAACAGCAGCAATGAGGGTACTAAAGGTTTTATTATCCTATGGCAAGTACTTGAACTTCAATCAAAAGAGTTAACAAAGAATACTTAATATCTTCTTTGCTTGTAGATGATGCAAGGGCAGCTTTGAACCAAAAAAAGTTTGGTCAAGCCATTGCATTAGCTTTGGATTCAAGTATACCCCAAATGCAGAAAGATATACTGGACTTTATTTTGAATTGCTTTTCATATGGTATGTTATATTCTCTATTCTTTCTATTGTACCATCTTATTTTTTTCTGTAGATGAAATCAAAAATGCTCTTGTTCCTGAACTTCAGCAATCACTTGTCCATCTCTTTAGGTTCCAAAGTGCCCTGTCAGAACTAACTGACAAGCTGATGTTAATTCTATATAATATTTCTTCTGATAGTAAGTCATTGCCTTGCAGGCCTAACTATTTGTGTTGACTATTTTTATGAGATATCAACTGCAGCTCCCTCCTTACATCTGATATAATCTTTTTTCTACTCAACACCCTGACCAATGTTGAATCCTTTACCAAAAGTTCTATCAACATGGCTTACTATACCCTCAAAAATGTCCTCCACTTCAGTAAGTTATCATTCCTTGGAGGTATAAACTATAATCCAATTTCATAATTCTACAGGACTTGGATATCTGAATTTCTTTCCTGAAATTAAACATGATACCCAAAGGCCCCTAGTTCTGACTCATGTGGCCTATTCAATCATCCATCTCCTGGAAAGCAATGATGCAGCTTCACAAATTCTCTCAATTGATTTACTATTTAGTTGTCTGCCTTACTGTAAGCAAGACTACCTTTTTTATGTCTGTGGTAAAATGCTAAATTTATGAAGTTGATTTACGGCAGTACCTCAAAAACTCCAAGCTCATCTTTCTTTTGGGTCAAAGAATAAAAAATGGAAATATTCCTGTTAGAAAGGCTTCATTAAATGCTCTTTTGGGCCTTGTTGAATATGGTATGTACTGCATTTAGCTTTGTGTTCAATACTGACTATACCTATTTCTAGATCAAATGAAATCAGCCATCATTAATCCTGTGATAGTTGACCACCTTCTTTCAATTGTTTGGGAAGACTGGACAGATCTATCAGAACCTGCATTAAATTTATTGACAATATGCATGAAGCATAGTAGGCCTTGTTTGATTATTTCTTCTGTTCATATTTTCTGAAGCTTCTGATTAAATAGGCAATCATCCTATCACACTATTACCTGATACTACATCAGAAATCCTTGCAAAGCTCATTGATAGTGGCAACAATCAAAGCATATTGGCTGCATTGACAGTAATAACAGAATGTGCTCAGTATACTCAATTCAAAAATTGTATGTATTTTCTAGTATCAACTCCTGGCCAGAACTGACTGGTAATCAGATCAAACAATCATGAAATTTCTATCAACACAAATCATTATAGAAGTAACAGAATTATTTTGCTCAACCAATCTGCTAGATATCCAAGAACAGGCTGCAGAAACATTACATCATATTATTATTTCAGGTAAGCTGCTTTTCACTCTCCAATACTTATTACCACTAATACCAGCTCAAGACCATTTACGGCCAATTCTTTTGATGGAGAATTTTGTAGCAAGCCTTCTTTCTGCTGCTGCTACAGGGGATATATTTTTTCAACTGTCATCTGTTAATATCTTGTATCTTCTTGCTAAGCATGGTAAGTTGTCCATTTTACTGTATATTCTGTGATCACCTTTCTGAAAACAAAAAAATAAGAATCAGGCAACCCATTTTTGGAGGAAGGACATATCAACATTTTAAAAGATCTTCTTTTGAATCCAGATGATCAATTAAAATTGTTGGTTCTAAGAATTATTCCTTTCCTTTCCCAGACAGGTTGGTTTAAATTGATATTCTATGCTATTTTCAGTTTTTATTTTTATTTTTCCAGTGCATGGATGCCATCTGATTGCAGTCAAGGACATTCTTACTCCATTACTTTCACTTGGAGATCACCCAGATAGACAGGTGTCTAGAACTGCTCTACATGATCTAGAGGTACTCTTTGCAAGTGGTCAGTCAGTTTAATTTTGTCAAGTTAAGGTGATCTAATATGGGCTCAAGACAAGCTTCTCCGACATAGTCTTGACTTGAAGGAGTATATCCAACTTATTCTCAGAATATCTAAAAGCAGTGATCTTGGTCAGCATTTAGCAATCCAGCAGACATTTGCTACCTTAATGAAATATGGTATGCAAATCTGACTCCTGACTCTAAAGTTTTATAATTAATGTAGACTTTGTGACTAGATGATATCCATGGCAAGGTCATTTGTTCGGAAATTCTTGGGCCCATTTTTAGGACGTTGCACCGAGACTTTGATCCTTTACTTTCCAAAGAGGAGTTATCCAGTCAGTCCTTTTTTTAAAAAGTAAATACAATGCTTTTAATTTCGTAGGCATGCAGAAGCAATACCTATCCAAAATACTTCAAATCGTGCAGGAAGCTAGCAGCACTACCCTTGAAGCCCTAATGGAAGAGGATAAATTTCCGAGCTTGTCAGCCACAGACCTAAGGGTCGTGTATTCTTTCAAATCTGAAAGCATTGGGCTAAGATCATATTTGGAGACTGCTGTCGAGGACAGAGAAAGCAGTATCTTCTTTATTGAAGATGGTGACAGCGAGAAAGAGAGAATCTCGAGTAGACACCTAGAATTAAATGTACAGTAGAATAATAAAGCGCTACCTCTAAAACAATTTCAGATGCAGAATAGTGTGTTTCTACAAATATTCTTCGCAGTGGCTCGTAAAGAGTAATCTGAATACAGACTATTGAAGTGGCCATGCAATTTCAACCCAACATCATCCTAATTCAAAGTTTTAAAACTTGTTGGCAACTACGGTCCGCCATTTACTCTTTAGAGATCCTAAACAGAACAATATCTGTTGGAGGACTGAAGAAAGGTCGAAAAGTGCCTGTAGTTACTCTGAGGCAGGAACCGTCTCATCCACAACAGTTTGCTGAATGCTATTGCCACCCGCAGCGCTCGGGCATGTGAGGCTAAATCCACGTCCTTCAAGTAGTGAGCGCTTTGACAATGATGACGCGGAGTAACGACCTCGCGACAACAGGCTACGCGAGATTCTGGCTGGCAAAGATCGTCGTTGTGCAGAGCTTGATCCAAAGCATTTCTAAATTGGCAATATTACAATGTCAGTATGTAGGCAGAGGCAGCATCATCGAGAAACAAACCTTGAAGATCTCAAATTTGTGATTAAAAAGATCGACTGTCGTGCTGGGATTGAAGAGTCCGAAGAAATCTCCGGTGGCTCCTGCATTGACGTCCAAAGCGGCATCAACGGAGAAGCAACCACCAAAGGTTGCGCTGGCGTTCGTCGAAACTAGCACGTTGCCCGCGTCAGGTGTGATTGAAGCAGCGGCAGAGCCATCCGCAGAGGTAGATGAGGAAGCGGTGTCGGCGTTGGCACTAGATGCGGCATTAGGTGAGACGGAAGACGTGTTGGTGTTGCTGTTGTCAGTTGAAGTGTTCGCCGCGTCGGAGGAAGGGTCGGTGTTGCTGTTGGTGTCAGTGTTGTCAGACATATCGGAAGCATCGTCGTCGACGGAGCTGTCGGAGCGATCATCCGCATTTCCAGACGCAGTGCTCAAGTCCCTCTTGGTGTTGACGGTAGCACTGGCATCAGCCGATGCTTGACCGGTGAGGGTCATAGTTGCGCTGGCATCGAGTGCAACGAAGATGGTAGCTCCGACCGCACCGTCTAGGGCAGAAATGCCGAAATTGAGGGTTGGGATGAGGTGGGCTTCCACAGTGCCGGTGGCTGTAACGCTTGGGCTTGCGGAGAGCTTCAAGGCTAGCGATAGAAAGAAGCCATGTCATAGAACGCTTTATTTGGAGAATAAAGGGGAAATGGACGCACGAGTGTCGCCAATGTTGAATGTCCCTTTGGAAGAGCTCTTGGGCGGGAAGGTGAGCTGAGCATTATCGATAGTGTAACTGATTCCGACAGTCATGTCAACGTCAACGTCCAAGGTCGCTGTCGCTTGTCCGTCGATTTCGAACGAAGGTCCAATTGTCAGGATTCTGGAAGCAATAAATGAACATGATTAGCCGGGCGGTCGAAGGGCAGGACATGGACGACGTAGATAGGATACATACCCTGGGAAGTCAAGTCCTGGAATGCCAACTGAAAAGAGTTTGATCTTGCCGGAATCAAGAGAACCAGAGGCAGTAGCCTTCAGATCGACACTTCCATCGATATTAGCATTCAAGCCTGAAAAACGACCGCAGTCGTCAGTTAAAAAGTTGGCAGAAAGTAGGCAACAGACTTACCAGCAATGATGGAAAAGTCGGTTACCTTGGTCGGGACGATAGTACCACTGGCAGCGACACCGAAGGAAGCTACAGCGTGTGCCTTCGCATCAACGTCGACTTTCACGCTGGCACTTACAGGAGGGCAGGAGATATTCTGGTTGACGAGGTTGAAGGATTTGTCGACGTCCAGAGGTTGCAGAGTTATGCTTTTGTTGACGTTGAAATGGTCCAGAGATGAAATATCTGAAGGAAAGCTTTTGAGATAGATTGAAGGACAGAGAGCTCTATGGTCCTCACCGTTGACAGCATCACGCACAAAGCTCCCTAAACTCCGTCCAAAGATCCGACTGTTGCTCCGCCTTTGTTGTTGGGGGTTGGTGGGAAGGTCTGCTTTAGCACCTGGGACATTGGCAGCCTGGAGAACGAAATTTACGGGTCCGGCGGAACTGAAAAAGAAGAAGAATGAAGCTGAAGGAGCGGTGCGGAAAGAGCAAAAGACTGACGACGGTTGAATAGAAGAAAAGCTTGTACTGAGGTGAAGACCTCGGACAGTCGGCTTTGCGCCATTTGAAGGTGTGATGGAAGAGGGGATCGATTGGTCCTGAGGTGTCCAAGATTTTGTCACAACGGCGAAAGCGCTTTGTCCACACTACAGTAGAGTCGTCAGGCTCATTCATGGTGCCAATAAGTAACTAGATCAAAACTCACGCTTTCTGGCAGACGAACAACTTTCCCTACAGCAGCGTTAATATCGCCGGATCCGTCATACAGGTGGGTACAGTTTGAGTTGCCAGATGCGCAGACAAGTCGAATGTCTTGTTGAAGGGCACTGGGCGAGCAATCGATAATCTGCCATCCTGCGGCTGTTGTGATGTCGGAGATGGCGTTGTCGGAACCCCACTGTAATTCCAGTTAGCCATATGCCATTGAGCAGCTCTAAAAATCGGAGACTTACAATCTTCAAAGTACCAGATGCCGATCCGTTTGATGGCAAATCTGGATCCACCGTAAGCCAAAATTATGCTGGGAGATTTTTGGAACATACCATATTGACAGACCCCGGATAAGCAAGGTTGCGACCAGTCGTTGTTCGCTAACGAAGTTCCTACCAGGAGGGAAATGAAAATCAGGGAAAGATGCAACATGACGATGCTTAAAGGATCCTCAAGAAATAGAAATGAAAGAAATGGGCCACCCAGGGCTAGGAAAAAAGGAAAAAAGAGAGTAAAGAAAGGAAAGGCGAACGAAGAGGAACGGAAAAAAAGGGAGGGAATAATGCCATTTTGACGGCAACGTTTCTTTAAAGTGCTTCGCCATGAAGGGCTGAGTTTGATGAAGGTCGCGGGCTAAGCATGCGGTAACGACAGAGAGAGTGAATTGAGCTGCATGTAATTCTCGTTGCCGGTTACTCTGAAACTTAAGCAACGGCATGCGAACTAGTGTTGTCGCCGGAGTGAGTTGACCTCGAGTCTCGCACCGACGAGTTACTAACTCGAACCAACTCGGTGACAACGAGTTGATCCGGCGTAACTCGGCGAGTTGGGTCGAGTTGGTGCAAAGTCATACACGTGATTGAGTCGCGCACGCGTCTTGAGAGCGCGTATGCAAGCGCCAAACCATGATGTTCTCGCTCCTTCCTCCTCCCTCCCCTCCGTAGCTCAATTTCGCTGTCGAATATATAGAATCAATGTGCCTAACAACGCAATATAAATCTGATCTCGTTGCTGGTGAAAACTTGCAGTACAAGTTGTACAACCACATTTTTCGGAGACTAGGCAAGCCACAAAACATATAAAATGGAAAGCCCCAGAGCTAGCTGAAGATAAACTGGTTGTGGAGCGGGAATTGATCAGATATGAAGCAGCCGGTGTTCTCAGCTCTTTCGAGGACTCAGGCATGGTCAATATTGTTCAGTTCTGGTCAGTGAGTGACTCCATTTATGATACCAGATATAAGAAATTTATTTTACTTAACATTAACCAGGTCAATGAGCACGAATACCCATTCCTCTTCTGAGTTGCAATGGAGGTTCTTCCGGCTCAAGCATCTTCCATCTCATTCGAGAGAGTTTTTTTTATTGAGCAAGGAAACATGTACCTTGCGCAGGAACTGGATTTCACAGAACTTTTAGAGGCCCTTCAAGTCCTAAAGTTCTCTTACCAATCAAGCAGACTTTCCTTTGTCAATGACCTGATTGCAAAGGGAAGCAGATTATACCATCTCAGGAAACATCACTGAGACTGCAATTGACGAGCTTATGGCTGCAGGACAATTTGAGGCACTTAATCAATTAATTAAGAATAGTAACTCTACATCTAATTAGTTCTGAAACATCAATCTTCTGCATATACCATATAATATGCTGTACTATCATGTACTCGACGATCTATGTAATCTACTCTTAATCATGGCTATCTGATTAGCCAAAAGCCCTGCAAAAACCATCACCGGAAGTGACCGAACTCGCGAGTTCATGCGAGTGCAACTCGTTGTCAACCTGGTAGTTCGAGTTAGTCCGAGTTACCACCTCGCACTCGCCTCGCCTCACTCCGGTGACAACAAACAAGTACATTAGAAGGATCATAGAAGGGTCAAGTTGCCAGAAAACATAATAAAAGAATGATCATCATGGATTCGTGGCAACAAACATGGGCGGGATCGCCAAGCCCATCAGTGACATCGGTGACAGACCCACACATGTGACAGAGTTCACACACCTTCCTCAACATCAAAAGCCTTTGCTTCCGTGAGTTCCGCTTCTCTGAATCATTTTCCTACCTTTTCAACTTCATATTTTTTGTCTTAAATCTGAAATCCGAAAACCTTACCTGTGCTTTTCAAGTTCTTGCTTTATCCATTTCTGAGTGCTCTGGTGATGCCGACAATTGACTGGAGAACCGTTGACGATTACGGAATGCAAATCGCTCTTGCGGAAGCCAGAAAGAGTTTTGAACAAGGCGGAATACCTATTGGATCTGCCTTACTCATCTTGGACGAAGCCGAACCCAATGGCTACAAAGTGCTCGGCTCCGGTCACAATCAACGGATCCAAAATTCTTCTCCAACTCTGCACGGAGAAATTTCTGCCCTGGAGAATGCTGGTCGTCTTAAAGCAGACACCTACCGTCGCGCTACTATTGTGAGCCCATTTATGATGATTAAATTATTTACGAAAATCCAGCATTAACTAGTACACTACACTGAGGTAAAGCCTCGCATTTTTGCCTACCAAATGACATTCGCAACGGCGCTCGTAGTCCATGCAGCATGTGTTCCGGTGCGATTTCTCTTTACAAGATTCCACGCCTCATTATTGGGGAAAACCAAACCTTCAAGGGCGACGAGGCATTACTTCAGAGTCGGGGCGTTGATATTATTGTAGTTGATAATGCGGAATGCAAAGATTTGATGAAGAAATTCATATCTGAAAAGCCGCAAGTCAGTCCCCTTACTTCCTGTCGCCTGTCCTGCCTTACTATTTTTCTTCTGCAGGAATGGGATGAGGATATAGGAGAATTAACGAATTGAGTCATGGATTTGGTCTGCTTCCTCTGCGAATTGACCCACCAAGTGCCAGTGCTCTTGTTCTCAAGAGGCAGCACCGCAAGCCGGCACTGAGAAAGTAATTAGACCTGTTATCGAGTCCGCAGTTCCATAACACATGAAGCCGATGAATTTGCATGGACTTCCCATCAAGGCTTATTATTCAATGTGGATTGGCGCTGTTTTCCGCTGGAGGAGGCAGAGAGGTTTATTATATAAACATAAAGAAGGCTACATGGCGACGCGTTCTTTGTTCACACTTGGGAGCTCCGCCGTCTGGAATTCGATCTAAAATTAGAAACCTTTCAACGCTGGAAATTCTGGAGGCAATCAAATTTGCCCTTGAAGACTGAGACTTTTAGAACTCAACTTGTAGGGTTACATCTGGAATAGTCATCCTAGATGCCTGACCATTTTAACGAGTCGTTGGCAGCTGCATTTTCCGTCGTTTGCTTGTGAATGAAATGCTCCTTTAGGTCAGGTTTAGATTAGATTACTTTGGTCCTGACATATTTAGGGCGATTATTGTGCTGCGCTGCCTATAGAGCTTTGGCTTCCAATACGCAGTCGGTATTTGATCCGTGGAGGATTCATAGCTGTAAGAGAAGGATGACCAGCTAGTCTCTATTTCAGGCCGGTTTTTTTTCTGAGAGGGATGATTATCCAGAACGCGGTATATCCTTGGAGTTAACCTTTAAAATCCTATTCCCATAATAAAGGTGCGGATCACATCAACTTGAATGAACGCTGTGCCTTTTGGGTTCTCGATCCCTCTTCGACCAAAAAGGATATGAACAGAAAAATATTACTCACCTCCTCCGATGGTTGACGAAAGTAAATTGATGGGCCAAATATGCATTTGCTTCATTGTTAAGCGAAGCTACAAGCAAACCAGAGGATTGCATAAGGTTAAAGTAAAGCACTCATAGTCTCTAGCACCCTCCACCTCCACATTTCGCCCTCGTTTTCCAGTTGATCCAGTCAATCAAAAATGCAGTCTCCTGCCGCATCGCTTACCAGCATGAACACGACTTTAACGTTCGGCCTTCCGATTGTCAGCGTAAGGAATTCAGACGCCGTCGAGGATTTTGAGCTCGAGGAACGTCCGAGCTTGAGATCGTATAGGCGCATCGAAATAAAACTAGGAAGAAACACGAAAGACGCAGACATAGAAGGCATTCATGCTTTTTTAAAGAGCGGAGACCTTGTTCCTCATCCGGACTTTGTGTACCTCGTGGCTGACAGTGCCGCGTGGACTAGTACGCGGCAGCAACTAATACAAAGCATCCTATCTGGCTTTGTTGCCACGCTCTATACTATCTCTGACAGTGGGAACGGTGTCCAGATTTCGACACTCTTTTATAACGAAATTGGCATTTTCCACCCGCTCAATTTGTCCTCTGTCTCCATCTGCCTGGACACCCTTCGAACCAACTCCAATATTTTCTACTTTCTTCCAGGAGACCTCAACGCTCTGGTCCTTTTGCCTCCGAGAAACCCAGCAGCATTTCTGGCAAGCAAGCAGGTTATCGCTCAGTTGCTTAAAAAGGTTTTGCCCATGGCGTCGGACTGGGAATGGTTGTGTTGCCTGTGGAATTTCCGAGCGACATGGGTCAGATCATAGAGGCTCTCAAGAAGATCCCCGGTTTGAAATCTCTCGAGCTCAGCAGACCGGTCAGCTTCGATATACAACATCTGGGTCGGGCGAACAAATCGAATTAGAAAATCAGCTTCTGAGGTACCTCGAGCCCTTTCATGGACTCCAGAAGTTGGTCCTTGACAACACCATTGCCTCTGTCCCATTGATCGACATGGGCTTACGCATGTTTTCTGTGAAGGTCGATAGTGATGACGGGGAGTCCATCATTTTCCACGAACCACTCCCACCTGCTCTCTGGTGATTAAGTGGGGCGCATCCCATCACACGACGTCGGCGGCTTATGCTCAGTCGCGCGTATTTGCTTTCGGTTCGCATTGTGTTCTAGTTTACATGTACACTTTCTGCCTCACTTTGTTTTCTCCACTATCTCGTTACCACTGTTATATCGCCGTGCTTTCTTTTTGCATAACATTATCTGTATAATTACTACACTAGCGTTGTGTTGTATTTTTAAGTAGGGATGTAATTATCTCTTCATTGAATACTGGTTCTCTTTAATGCCAATGGTTCTCCTTACTGTCCGAGACTCCTTTTCCATTGGGTGATGCCCAGTTCCTTTAATTTCAAGCGACACTACATCTAGAATATTCCATTGTCCATTCCTGTGAGTACCGCGGAAATTCCCCTGATTGTGGCTGTCCTGTTTAGGCTGAGGCTCGGTGGGCAGCTGTGAAATTGTACTGCCTCATTACGTATCTTATCCAACCTGACCGCGCTCGATTATTTTTTTGGTCTGAAAAATGGAAACGGTGCTTCTACTGTTCCGTCTTAAACATAGATCATTTGGCTACTTGATAGTAGAGTACATACAGAGTAGCTGCATGCTAACATTTTAATCCAGGCATTGAATTTGAAAAACGTTCTTTGATTCAGGATGACTGGGATTAATTCAAATACATTTACTTGGAAAGGGTTCAATACCCCGGGCCCGAAGAACAAAATCAAGACCTATGTACTCTATTTACGGGATTCCGTGCGGAGTTAAAAGTTTCCTCGAGGGTGCTCTTCCTTTTACTCTAAGTACCAACAGCGGCTGATATCAAACTTGATGCCAAATTAATCCCTCAGGCAGGCAGAGTTCATGGCAGAGGATCACGCATACGCAATTTAGAATTCTATCGTATTAAGCAAGCCTACACTGGCCGCTCATCCCTGGAAGGGGCGTGATATTTTTCTGGGCAGGGTAGACCAGTAATCTCATGGATTAACAGCCGTCAGCAGTAGAAAGACCCCAGATGAAGCTGCGGACTTTGAAATACCTCCCTGCTCAAGATGGCAGTGTGTGCCACTGTAAAATGAAAGAGATTAAAAAGTATTCAACAAGAGCAATATGGTGTACAGTATGCACAGAGTCTGAAGTCTGAAGGTCCTTTAGATGCCATCCTTATAACAGCTTAATTGTTGTCATTACTTACTAATATTCAATACATCGAAAAGCCCTCCCCTCTCCAAAACCTCTCCAAAGCCCTCTGCCATATTATCCAAGAAGGAATATGATATTTGTGAACCCACACAGGATCTCGTTTGTGTACACAGTAAGTGATGAAGGCAGCTATGGCATCTAGTATTAACATTATAATAGAAGTTGAGTTCATCAGCAATGTAAATTATGAAAACAGCATAAAATATGCTGACTTGACAAGGCTGCAATGGATATCAAGCTAATGAGGGTATAGAGGATGATGGGTGGAGGGAGCTCATTGGTAGTGTGGTTGATTATTGCTGCTTGGGCATTATTATGGTTTGATATGGGTTCTAGGGAGCCATCGAAAAGAGGGAGAAGTGAAGCTGAAGGGGTAATTGTCAATCAGTCCTGCTTGGTAGAAGTAACAAGCAAAGAAATTCAGAATAGGACTTACTTGAAGTTAGGCAAAGACAGGCATAATTGGCAGTATAATGCTTTTGGTCCTTGATCTGCCTTGCCCTTATATTGCTAGCATCCAAGCTATGCTTTTCAAAATACCAAGAAAGGCTGTGAGCGTCAATTAAACGGTAAAAATACCATTTCAATCTCCAAAGATTTGTTTGAGAATACGAAGGGACCATACTTACACCCCATACATGGTGATCATACAAAGGGAGAATGCTCCTGCCATGAAATATACATTTGACGTTATCCATTCTTCTTGTTAAATTAAAATGTATGTATCCTTCAATTCCTTTACATTAAAGGACAAGAACAATGCTCACGGTGCTTTCCAAGGTCATAATTGTGTTTTGCCAGGAATACTCCCCATAAGAGTTCTAGAGCAGCTTGGAGACCATGGGAAACGAAAGCAATCTCTGGTAGATGATTCATATTAGTACGAAGTTCATAAATTATGTCAGTGGCCAGGAACATACTGTAACACGTCTTGCGATGCTGCTCTTCAAGTCGGAGAAAGTGGAAGACAGTGCTGGCTATGCAGCGGGCGTTTATGCTTTGCCTGACATCTGGTCCTGGAGCTCTTGCTTGACCTTCACCCACTGCAGCTTTGTTATCGATCTTTGCCATTATAGCTGACATTTATGAAGGTGACCTAGGGAGATGACTGTTGGGAGAAGGGTGATGAGCAGTGCGCCAGTGCTGACATCGCGCCACGTCCATGTACATAGCCTATTTTTGTCCTGCGGTTATTCTTAGATGCTATACACGAGTAGAGAATTCAATCATCGTACCCTCTAGGTTATCCAGACATTGTTTGGCACTATTGGCTATCAAGATGCATAATCTTCCAATGGGATACAACACCGAATGACAAGCACATAAAGTGTCTCCTCGAAATGGATTATAGAATGTCGATGTGTGCGTTTTTGGGTAAGCTAAGCTTTCACTGAATGAAGTAAGAGATAAGAGGCTAGAGAAATACGTTGTCAAAAATGAAGGTAAAGGGAGAATGGGGTAGGGCCTATACTTTAGCCTGGCAGCAAGTGCTAATACCCAATTTGATCACTGGCCAGAAGAGCTCTAACAAGATTCAAAAGAAAGGTCTGCGATGCAAAGTAATTGTTGTCAGATGGATTTCATTAGGAGAGACATCGAAGGGGCGATAAAGACAATATTGTTCTTCAATTAGAAGAGTGAGCACCACTGGTGGCGACGATGAGAATTACATGTGTAAAATCACCAGATATGACGACAGAGGGGCGTTCTGGTAATTGATAGGGGTCCAGTAGGTATTTGGGGTGTACCTTCATCGATGTCAGATATGGATATACAATAATGTGTTTCTATAACTTGAATTGGAGATCGAGTATTCGCCGCAAAGAGGGTTGCATATCAGTAGCACAGCAGCAAGAAATGCCTCGAGTCCCATTCGGTTCAGAAAATTCTCTACAGTCATAGATCGCCATGCGCTTCAAGAGGAAGTGTTGAATCGGTGCACAAACCATGACGTATGGATGATCGTCGAATAGGACTCGGGGATATGCTACTGATACCTGTGTCAAAATAACGAGAAAATTCCATAACAAAATAAAAGGAAAGTGAAAAGAGATAATCAGGTTGAAGGAACATAATTATGGCGAGACCATAGAAAGCAGAAGAACGTGCACAAGGCATGCGGTCGTATTGCACTCCAGCAGTTATAGATCTGCGGATTGGAAAATACTTCAGTCTGCTTCTCTTCTCAATGCAGATCGCGGCACATCCTCACTCCATGTCCCTCCACTGCCAGCATTCCAGCATATCCGTACACCTAGAGAGCGAATTTCATGTCCCGAGGCATTTTGTGGCGACCATTATGGTGCTGGAAGGAAGGAAGAGAAGTGCCACGTGCCCGGCGAAAACCGAAGCTCCGCCAGATGGAGTGCGATCGTGATGATCACCGGCCTCTTTTTCTTTTCTTTTCTTTACCCTTTTTTTCTCTTTCTTCCTACTACAATGTCCTCCAACGTGCCCATCTCCGGCGCTGGCGACATCACCGCGCCCACTCCCCAAAATACCCCCCTAAACCAGGCCCCCATCGCCCTCGGTCTCTCCAGACCCACCGTCCCAGACATCTCGGAAGAGAACGAGGGCGAGAACGCTGCGGAGGAAGGCACAGACGCTTCTCCGCTCGCTGGCATTGAGGAGCACATGCTCGGCATGGTGCACGGTAGGCTCGCAGATCTCCTGGGCAAGAGCTCGGGTTACATCGAGAGTCTGCCTGTTGAGATCAAGTTGAACGTGGAGGCTCTCAAGGGAGTTCAGGTCAAGCAGAATGAACTGCACCAGCAGTACAAAAAGGAGTGCTTGGAGTTGGAGAAGAAGGTGTGTTTTCTTGCGTTCATTTTTTTCTTTGCTTTTTTTCTTTGTGGTTTTCTGTCGTTTGTGTGCCTATGATTCTCCTTGATCGATTTCACCTCGACGATCAGGATGATCTATCGTTCCTGGATTTTTCCTCCTTTCTTCGGAAAATGTTGGAGGACACCATCTGTAAATCCCGATGGACTGTGATATTCATTGTTTCACGAGCTTTTCATCGTGAATTAATCGATTTCTTATCAACTGTCGGACTTTTACGTGTTTTCACCCCATGCTCTGGCCCACGTTTCGCACCGGATGTACATATTTTACGTCCCGATTACCTCGGCAAATCTTTTCATCTTGTCTTATCCCCATGTCCTCATCGTACTTTTCACTGTACTAACACCTCCTTTCATTGTCTTTCATCCATAGTACCTCGAACTCCAAAAACCTCTCTACGAGCGCAGAAGTGCCATCATCAACGGCAAAGCCGCCGCGACACCGGAAGAAATCCAAGCCGGCGAAGCAGCCTCCGCCAAGGAAGAAGATGAAGAGGGCGACTACACCCCCCTGCCCAAGGACGTCACACCCTCCCCATCCGGTATCCCCGAGTTCTGGCTGACATCCCTGCGGAACCACGTCGCGCTGAACGAGCTGATCACCGATCGCGATGCGCAGGCGCTCAAGCACCTCAAGGACGTGCGGCTGCAGTACCTGAAAGAAGGCGATGCGGCGACGGATAAAGAGACCAAGGGAAAGCCTGGGTTTAAGATCATCTTTGAGTTCGAGAAGAATGATTTCTTTGATAATGAGTTGCTGGAGAAGACGTATTTGTACCAGGAGGAGGTGGGCTATTCGGGTGACTTTGTGTATGACCGCGCGATTGGGACGGTCATTCAGTGGAAGGAGGATAAGGACCTGACGAAGGAGTTTGAGATCAAGAAGCAGAGGAATAAGAGTATGTTTGATTTATATCCTTCTTTTTGTTAGTCGTGATGCTAATTTTCTTTTAGACACCAACAGGACCCGTCTGTGCGTAAAGCCCGACCAACCGATCCTTCTTCAATTTCTTCTCTCCTCCCGTTCCTCCCACCGAAGAAGGCATCGAAAACGGTGACTACGACGAAGAGGAGCTTGAAGAGCTCGAGGAGAAGCTCGAGGAGGATTATCAAATCGGCGAAGACCTCAAGGAAAAGGTGCTTTATATTATCAATCTGCCTCATCTTGCTTTTTCTTTTTCCTTTTCCTTTGTTTGTCGGTTGTGTTGACTTACGATACTGATAATGACGTTCCTGTTGCTTTTTAGATCATCCCCCGCGCTATTGACTACTTCACCGGCAAGGCTCTCCAGTACGAGATGCTGGAAGAGGACGACGATGACGACTTTGACCTCGAAGAAGAAGAGGATGACGAGGACCGATTCGAGGACGTGAGTAGTAACCCTCTTGCCCCTACTTTCCCTTTCCCTTTCCCGTCCTACCCGTCTCCCTATCTTCATTCTCTTTTGCGTTTCCAATCTTCTTACTAACATCCTCCTCCTTCCTTTCTCTTCCACGTTTAATAGGAATCGGAATCTGAAGACGACGTTCCAGTCCGCCGACGTGGCGGAGTTGCGGGAAGGGGCGGAAAGGCCGGCGCTGGGCAGAAGAACGTGAACCCCGAGGAGTGTAAGCAGCAGTAAAGGACGACCGAAAGACCGGGCGACCGGGGAGGGGGGGGAGGCGCAGCTGGTTTTTTTTTGGTGATGGATTATCATTGTTATTTTTTTGGTGTAAAGGAAGGCAAGGAAACAGGACGGGACGGGCGTTAATGCGCTAGTCCTCTTGTCAGCGTTGTCAGCGTGCTGTGGTGCTTCATGGTATGCAGTCTTGTTGTTGGTGCAAGATGATCGATCAGACGAGAAGCGACACGACATGAATGGAATGAATTCGTGGATGAATCGTAACCCTATGATTTTTGAAATGTCCTTTCGCTTTTAGCTTTTAGCTCTTGGCTTTTCCCCCTCCCTCCTTCCCCCCTTTTCTTTTTCCCCCTTAGTTATGCCTTTTCTTTTTTTACTCTTTTACCTAAATCCTTACGATCTGATTTTAGTGAAAACGTTTTCATCATGCACCCCCACCAACCAACCATGACCATGACCATGATTTGACTTGACTTGCTTCCATCTCTTTTTTTGAACTGAATACGTACATACATACATACATACTCATTGTTTTAAGTCTTCTTTCTTTTTCGTCAATTTAGTATGTCCGATAACGATTCCTTTGAATCTCGGTGCTGCCGCCAGATTGTTATCTCGTTTGGCTTTTTTGTTCAAGGAATCTCCATTGTCATCACCTTATCTCGTTACGCTTCATTCCTGTTATTCATTTCCTATGAATCGGCGCTGAATATGGAGAAGGGCAGACGTCTGCAATGTGCATGACTCTGCTCTGACACGCGCACTCACGTGACGTGAAAAACAGGACTCCGGGGGTCGCTTAATTGGACCGTGTTTTGAAGGAAATACTTACACTTGCCGCTACAGCAGATATCGCATCGTTCGAGTCAACTCAGGAATTCTGGCTTCCCAGGTCAAAATAGCTGAAGAAGCAATGAAGAAAGAAACGCTATAAATAGTATCACGTCAATGCCCCGCTGCTGAGTGCATAGCCCCCTGAGTAGTAAGTATATAAAAGTATCGACGTCCAAAACTCACACCCCGTCTTCTTTTACACATGTTTGAGTAACCTTCCTCTGGGATCTCAAGTCACCGCTCCTGTCACTCGCGCCAGAGCTCATCCAACTCATAAGCGATGAGGTAAGCAATTTCCATTAACCTGCCACTAAAGAAATGCAAACACTAAAATGAGCGTCTAAACAGCTATGCTCTAAAGACACGAAAATCTTCCGACTAACATGTACTTACATTGCCCAATGTCCTCTCCAAATCCGTTCTACGAAAAATAACGATTAAAATCTCCCCCCCAAAACGTCGATAGTTCCCTTTTTCAGCTTGCAACACTCGCACAACCGTACCACGCCACACACACAAAGCAACACTTTCCTTGCAGATCTATTCGCTGTCTCCAGTACCTGGTCCACATCTGCGAGGACTTATATAGGTGAATGAACAATTAGTCCCATGGATCCGCAAGGAACTGAAAACCCTGAAGTGATCAAAAGGATCGAGAAAGAAATTGATGACAATTTAATCACACCCATCTCATTTCTCAAGGCTGTTGAAGTCGTGTTATATAAATTTTCACTTTTCCGACGACTTTAAGGCTAACCGGACTTTCTCAGCTGGACTGCATTAACTAAAAATGGGGAACGGTCTCACATTGCCGTTATGCAAGCCCTGGGAGAACTACCTAGACTCCAAAAAAATCACCGTCGAGCCCTGGGAGTGCACCATGTCGATCCCATTTCATTTTTTGACACACTTGCACTTGCTCACACTCAAGGTATAGAGGTACTTGCTGAAAGCAATGTTCGACAATCTCGCCAGATCAATTTCTATCCTCGGCCCCAAGGGACTAGGCCAACTTACCTCTCTCTCCATCTCGCAGCGCAGCACTGGAATGCCAAAGCGGGACTCAAAACCAGAGCTTCCATATTTTATTCCAGTATTACCCCGAGAATGCTGTACCTATGCGACTGCGAACTTATCGCTGAGAGAGTGCATCGTATCAGTGGATGATATGTTGAAGTTAATTGTTCTACCTCATCTCAAACACCTTACTTCCCTGCAGCTTACTGAACTGAACCTCCTTATAGTCGCAGAGCTTTCCGTATCTACAACTGGATGCCTTGTAAATCTGACACTAAAGGTATCTAGACAGCACTCCAAAGAGCTCGTATCCATCTAGAAGAAATAACAATCGACTTTATCGCGTCCTCTTTCTCAACCTACCTTTCATCCTACTCGGGAATTCGGAAACCACACATATTTCCCGAAAACTTCAGTAACCGTCAAGCTTCTGAATCTGATTGGGCAAAGGAATGTCGACAAATCCGAGTTATCGGCAAGGTCGCTTTTCCTCCGTTCTCTACCGTCTAGATCCTTCTTTTCATGGAAATAAACTTCCTCGTAGAAGACTAGAAGTACCGGGTATCTATCTTTTCTGGTCCATACTTGTTAAATTCGTCCAAGACTTGGCAGCTTCTTCTAGCTGTGGCCAAATATAAATTTCTCCGAGTAGACCGCAGTGGGCTGCTGAGCGAGAAGGTCTCATAGAGTGTGCGTATATAATTAGTCTGAGTTCAACGCGGTGCATTTATCGTTCTAGATCTCAGAAAATATTCTGTGACAGCTGAAAATTTTCGCAACATAGCCGCATGAGATCCTATGCCAGTAGAGTAAATAAAGCATACTACATATTTTACAGTCTTGTCTTAAATTTAGGTATGTCGCATCACATCATCCGTACCGAGATCACGCTCAACATTCGTACAAAGAGACCCTCTATTTGCGGTGGCGCAAGTTGACGTGTACGCCCTTGACGTTAGTGTAGCTATAACGTTGCCAAATGAATTTAGGAAATAGAAAAAGAATTGGCATTCCAACATACTTGTGAAGGGCATATTCTCCTAGCTCCCGTCCAATACCGGATTGCTTGTATCCTCCGAAAGGAACTTGGGCCTCGATTTGATTGATACAGTTGACCTATTTGTATTGGTAAATCAGCTTCTGAAAGCCGTCATAAGGGATACCTGTACACACCCATACTGTGCCTGCCTGCAGCTTGTGTGCCGTTTCAATGGCGCGTGTGATGTTTTGCGTAAAGACGGCGGCCGCGAGTCCGAATACTATGTGCCAGAAGGACAAAGGGATTAGAGCAACCCTGCGCCAGCACCGAAAATGGTTTACCGGTATCGTTGGCTTGACGAATCACATCTAAATGGTAAGTTATCAACATTAGCATGCGTAAAGAGCCCAAGCAGTAACGTAAACCCACCCTCTTCGTCCTCAAACTTGATAACAACACCCACAGGTCCGAAGATTTCCTCTTGGACAATCTTCATATCGGGTGTGGTATCCGTGAAGATTGTTGGTTGGATGTAGTATCCTTCACTTCCGTGCCTTGCGCCACCCGTCTGTATGGTTGCACCTTCTGCCTTTCCGGAGTCGATGTAGCCCATAATACGCTGTTGAAGTTTAGTGAACCCATAGAAAAGACGAAAGTGAAAGTAGGACACAAACATCATATTGGATTTGGGAAACCTGAGGGCCTTGTTCGACTCCTTTTGCAAAAGGGTCACCAACTTTGATGGATTGAGCCTTCTTCGTGAAAGCCTCCAAGAACTTGTCATAGATTCCAGCTTGAACGAAGATGCGAGAGCCAGCGCAGCAAGCCTGACCGTGGTTCCAGCTGTAGCAAAACTCAATAACAATTCGTTAGATAGAAAAAAAAATGATGCTTACAAGATACCGTGTGCAGCCCAGTTTACAGATTGCTCAGGTCCGCGTCGTCAAAGATGATGTTAGGGCTCTTTCCTCCTAGCTCGAGGGTGACGTTCTTCACGTTCGATTTGGCAGCTGCTTCCATAACTTTGCGGCCGACAAGAGTACTGCCAGTGAAGGCAACCTTGTCAATCTTCAAATGTGACGAAATCGCGCCTCCAACGGTTTGCCCATATCCAGTTACAATATTAACAACGCCATCAGGAATCCCGGCTTCTTGGATGATCTCGGCCATCCGGATAGCAGTCAAAGGCGTGAACTCCGAAGGCTAAAAGCGATGTAAATTGTAAGGCCATGACTAGTAGGAAAGAAAATCACCTTAATAATGATCGTGTTTCCAGTAGCCAAGGCTGGGGCGATCTTCCAGATGAACATCAACACTGAAGTGTCAACTTAATGAGTACATGCAGATCGTTGCTGGATTTTTGTCTCACAAGGGAAATTCCAAGGAATGATTTGCCCAACAACGCCTATTGGCTCATGACGAGTATAGACGAATTTGCGCTCGTCCGTCTATCATTAGAAATGAATGATCAGTTGTGCAAAAGCGTCGAAATTTGACTATTACGTACCTCCACAGTCTGGCCTGTTATCTTGTCAGCCCATCCAGCGAAATATCTCACGACATCAATTGAAGCAGTAACGTCAGTTCCGAAGGCCCAGTCGAATGTCTTGCCTGCAAGAGTAAAGATCAGAATGCCGAAGAAGGGAAGTCTACGTCAAGAGAAGCGCACCGTTATCCAAAGCTTCGATGGCGGCTAATTCCTCCTTGTGGGATTCCATGGCCGTAGCGAGCTTCCACAGAAGGTTGGACCTTTCCAGGCCACCTACGTTCAGTCCCCAGACGGTTTCGAAGGCCTTTTGAGCAGCCTCGACGGCGATATCGACATCCTTCTCGACACCCTCAGAGATTTTGGTGATCAACTTGCCGTCCGCTGGTGATGAAAAGGTGAGAACAGGCAACAAATACAGAAAATTAAAGAGCACCGCTGACCAGGGTTGATCACGCTGTGACAAGATCGCTTGTTAGTGCGGGTAGATTTAAGTGTGCAATTGGGGAGCTCACTCAATGGTAGTTGCATTGGATCCGTCGACAAATTTTCCACCAATGAACAAGCCAGTATTGAAGGAAGTTTTTCCTTTGTAAACGGGGGTGTCCCATTCGTATGAAAAGGTGGAAGGCATAGCGAGAGTTCGATAGAGTGGGTTTAAGGGGCAGATACGAGTCGATAGAAGTATGGGGACAAAAGATCGCTGGAACACCCTATCTTATATAGCCCCGGATTTTCCCCCTATTTGCACACAATTTGAATTATGAAATTGGGTCAAGAATTGAGATTTTGTACTGGTCAGGTGGACAACCAATGCAATCCCGCTTTTCCGTACATTTCCCATCAAACTATCCCCGCATGGTCCATGGAGCAGTCTGGCCAAGGATTTGTCGACGTAAGTCGTGTTGCGGGGTGCCGCACAGATACTCAGCAGTGTTTTTCTGCGATATGTATGTCTATAATTGTCAAAAGGATCAATTAGAATAGAAGCCTTAATTTGGGCTGCTTAAAGTATCTGTCACTAGCGACAGGGGCCGACGTAAGACAACCGTAATATATTCTTGCGAATAGCGTCTACTTAGAAGAGGATAAAGACTTCGTCTGGAGGAAAACCCCCCTTTCTTAGGAAGGGCAGCCTCCCCAAAGATTTCTGCCAAGGAGCATACGTAAGGGTAATTGATTATTGATCGTAACGCACCCCACATAAATTGGGGGTGGGGGTGGGGTAGTGATCGTGCGTTTCTTAATTACGTTTAATTTTAGCCGTGATTGACGCTGACATGGCTGCCCGGTCGACGGAGGTCGACGGCAAGCCATGGATGAAGTTTGAACCCACGGGCAATCCTTCAGTCAGCATGGATCGTCGCCGATTCGAAGTCTGATCTTGTATGAATGAACGTGATTTGTCAACCCGGAGTCAAGGTCCGTCCCAGTCATGAGAATTTGGAATAGCTTCTTCAACGATCGAGGAAGGGTGAGTTAGTCATTCAGTGTGGCGCGTGAACAGTTTACGATAAGCAAGGATAAGCATCGCTCTCGGTAAGTCTAGGATCATAAAAATGATCATAGCATTTGATTTGATGCGCTTGATCAGAAGGAATCATGTTGAACAATGGTGGTGTTTAGTAGATGTTATCTGCAAGGATTAATCCTTTGTAGATTAATAATCCTAGGATCCTGCGTCTTCTGATTGGCTTGAGGCGGTGAGGCTTCGACTTAAATGGAAATTTTTAGGATTAACCCAACTTGCAGATAACCAACCTCTATTGATCTCAGTTTCTTCTGATGTATATGTATATATTATCATTGAAAGGGTACAAAGCGATATCAGGGTTCCGCTGAAATGGCCGATTTTCCGCCGCGTTCTAAATCAAGAGAAACGAATATAGATTTTAAATACATTAGTCTTAGGCCTATTGAATATGGACTCATACTGTGGGAAGATGATCGAAGAACGCCAGGTTAGGTGAGAGTGTAATGCATACACTTCGTCAACCTAAAGCGATAAGAAAGCGAAATAACAGGATAGTGAGAATGGCCCTCTGGAGACTATGGGATCGTTCCTCAATCACAGGCCCTGCTCCTGCGCGTCCCGAAAACCAATCAAATCTTCTACCCAAAAACATATACTCTCCACGGGCTATGAGGCCTCTAAGGCGACCCACTTCACTAAACATTCGAATAAAAGAACTCTCTACCACGGCACCTAGCCAGAACAAAGACCAAGGCTTGAGGGTCGTCCTTATTTCCAGATTCCTTTCTGGGTGCTCGTAGAGGTGCCTATAACCGTCATGCAGTATGTTAGCAAGGACGACGGCGACGAAAGCTCTGTAAGAAGCGGAAAGAATAACCCAGTGTGCGGAAAACACGCCAAGCACAACAACTACTGCACAGCCCAAGAGCAACTCAGCGCTGTTTGGTGCAAAGTCCGAGTAGACGTGTTCCGGAAAATTCTTGATGAGCCCACCATCACCAAATGACCAATTGTAAAACCTCCAATACGACCTTTTCCCTCCATTCCACCAAGGATGAGTAACGACGACCTTCTCAGCAGAAACGAAACCTTCACCGCCATTTTGAATTGAATGCTGCGCTTTCTGGTGACAGAAGTGGATATCTTCACCTCCACCAGTCTTTGGATAACTGAGATCGAACTTGATGCCATCCTTTACATTTCGACGCGCTATGAGGTTGGCAGTAACGCCCCACGGCAAGTCGACTGAGTTGGGAATCTTCTGTGCAATGTCCCAGAAGTAAGTCACACCAGCAAGATGCACAGCGGTCGTGAAAATACTATCTGCACTTGGGAATAGGGATACGCCAACAAATCCTGCTGCATAAGGGTGGGCACGAATTGCTTCTTCAGCGTATTTCAAAAGGTTTGGATCTGGGACAACATCGTCGTCAAGAAAGTGAACCCACTCTGCAGCTGATTCATCCATGCCCCTATTACGCGACGCCGAAGCCCCAAGATTTGACTTGTTGACGCGAATTCGGACATCAGAACGACGCGAATGACGAGATTGAAGGTGAGAAATATACGGCGAAGAAGGATCGTCGATAATTATAATGAACATGACTGTGCAAGAAGCAGAAGACTTTAGGGCAAGAATGATGTCGAGGATTGCTAGATCAACTCTGTAACAGGGAATGACAACGTCTAACGTGAGTTTTCTTTCAGCTAAGGAACTACGACCTTCCAACCAGCTTTCGACAACAGAAGTTGCGTCGTCTAAAGTGTCGAAAGTCCAGTCTTGCGCATGACGTTTCACGTAGCGGGCATCGCCGTCTCCACCGATGCTGTTGGATAATTGAGAGTTAAACATAGTGGAACAGCCCCATCGTCGATAAAGCTGAAATAAAAAGGGGTCGCCATCTTGGTTAACAAAGATAGCGGGTACCACCTCGCCTTGAAAGATGTCCATATGTGTTCGGTGGATTATAGGGAACGTTGGCATTCCCGGAAATGATGTATCTGTAAAAGCGACACAACCAAACCCTGCAGGCACGCCAATCCTGTTGGCGAGGCTAAGAAATTCTGCGTGAGCATCTCTCATCCATCCTTCATCCTTCAGGACTACATCATCCCCCATCAGAACCATATAGTCGCATTTATCGCTCCAAGCTCTCTTTGCACAGTCCCTCCAAAGCTGGCAAACATGCCCACGGGGGTGGTCGCAGACAATGGTTACAACGTCACATATCCCTTCTTGACGCAAAACCCGTTCGGCCTTATTGCTAAGGTGATCAGCTGCTAACAAAAAGGTGTCGTCATGGTCAATGGCGAGGTAAATAACGATGCGGAATTGCACGTCGGAGCTCCGATCCCGTGTATCTCGCCATGTAGTATTGAAAAGACTCTGTGAGAACCGACGAAGATTTGAAAGGCAGTCAGAAGGGCTGGAGCTACCGCAGGATGTGATAGGAAGAAGAATGGCGAAAATAATAGTCGCCGGCTGTAGGTGAAGGACCTTGCTTAAAGACAAGTCTTGCATGATATCAGTCTTGTCTCTGGTCAGATCGGTAACTTGCTGTTTGATCCACTCCGAAGTTGACGCCATGCCTTCGGTCAGTGACACCTGAGGAGACCACCCCAAGACTAGCCTAACCTGTTCATTGTTCGAATTCCGAGAGGCGACGCCCATGGGCTTGGACAAATTGTAAGAAAACGGACACTTTCTGGGTCTATAATTGCGCATCTGAGTGCTATATGAGCAAGCTCTTGGATGGATACGGCTGTGTCAGAACCGATGTTGAAGGTAGAAAAAATATTGTTGTCCGATGATACGCGCTCCCACTCCAAAACTTTCAAGACGCCATCCACAGCGTCACTCACATACAAGAAACTCCGTCTTTGTTGCCCACCTCCCCATATCTCAAACGATGCAGAGGAATTACCAAGGATTTTCATGGCCCAGGCTTTGCGCAGCATAGCAGCAGGCGCCTTCTCACGCCCATCATTCCACGCGCCACCAGGACCGAAAACGTTATGGAACCTGCCAATGCGGATGTCCATTTTGGAAGAGAACTGATGGAGTAAAAGCTCGGAATTGAACTTCTCAAGACCATACAGACCTTGAGGTTTAGGAGGTGGATGCGCCCAAGCGTCGGATTCCTTCAGTGAACCGTCCCCAGTGACGTCTGTCTGCAGAGTTTCTGGGTAGATGCAAGCCGAGGAAGCGAAAAAGAAGCATTTGACGCCTGCAGCAAGGCAAGCGCGGAGAAGGTTAGCCGTCATAAGGTGGTTGTCTTCATAGAGGATGAAGTCATTCTCATCATGAATGGTCCCCATACCGCCCATGTTGGCAGCAAAATGGAGAACCGTATGGACACCACGGACGACGAGCTCACAAAGGGCAGGGTGCCGGAGGTCACCCTGAATAAATTATGATAGTAAGAACCTGGCAAAGATGCCCTAGAGGAAACATCAATAACGCGGACGTGACAATGTTCTTGCTCATAGAGACGGCGTGCGACGTGAGATCCCTATTGGAAAAGTATGAAGACAGGTGGAAACTATAAGGCGACCAGTAGCTTACTAGAAATCCATGGCCTCCAGTAACGAGGTACACTTTGTCCTTGGGAGGTGGACTGAGCGAAGACTCCATAGTGCGAAAAGGTCTGAGTGCTTGTTTTTCCCCCTTTCTCCAAACGGCATTTTATATCCATTTAACGCATTGATTTCATAAATTAAAATCGAAAGACAACCGAATTTGAGGTTCTGAAAGGAAGCGTAACAGTCCAATAGAAAAGAGTCAGAGTTAAACGCTGTGAGATTTTAGGCGATTCAAGGACATTGAGAACCCTTTTAAGGGCTGATAAATTGACCAAGTTAGCGCCCATGGAGCTCGAAAGCAAATATCTATACAATGATAAGACTTACATGTAATATTGAGAGCAGATGGCCATGTGCAATAGGGCGCAGACGTTTAATAACGTCTGAGAGAAGGAATTGTGAAGGTAGTTTGTCCGAGGAGTGACAATACATCCACTTACCAACGCGTTATCTTGGCTTCGAAGATGTTGATGATTGACTGCCTCCAATCATAAAGGCAGCCGATCAATCATCTCATGGGAGTTCCTTCAAAATAAGATGGTCAGTTAGTCATAAGTGGAACACAAAAGCGATAAGAGACTCACGACGAGGCCAAAGATCCTCAGAGTCGCTCCACAATGCGCAGCGAGGAGGGGTTTAGAAGAATCATCGAAAGATATGCCGGCGCTCAATGCTCAAAACCCAGAAGCGCCCAACGAAAATGAGCAAAAGACTGCCTATTGGAGACCGCCATAAGCAAGAGCTGACGCATAAAATGCAAGAAGCATCTGAGCAACAGCCCACTAATCGTAAATCAACCATGTCCACTAGCAATGAAGTCACCTCTTACCAATTTACGCCTACCCAGGACTGGTTCTCCCATAACATCGAAAGCTGGACCGCACTTTTCCCTTTAGTGAAGTCCGACCATCCAAGGGTCCTCGAGATTGGGTCTTGGGAGGGTCGTTCTGCCATTTTCTTGCTCAACAACCTATGCAAAGATGGCAGCGAGATCGTCTGCATTGATCACTTTGATCTTCTCGGGACCGAGGCGGGCCGTCAGCGGCTTTCCCGCGTCCAGCACAATCTAGCCTTGACAGGCAAACACGCACGCGTCCTCGCACAATTTAGTGTGCCCGCCCTCATGGAACTCCTCAAGGAAGAGATGTCCGCGAAGGATCCCGGGTTTGATTGGATATACGTCGATGGATCCCATGAGGCGGATGATACCCTATTGGACGGCGAATTGGTTTGGCGATTGGCCAGGAAAGGCGCCATTATTATCTTCGATGACTACCACTGGGACAAGGAGCCGGAGGATAGCGTCCATCACCCTAAGCGAGGGATCGACACTTTTCTGATTCTCCATGCTGGAGAGTACGAGCGGCTGACCGACGACAAGCATTATCAAGTCGTCCTCAAGAAATTGACGGATATGAGAATCGGCTTTCTTGTCGGACCTGCAAACGACCAAAGCTTAAACGTAGCTCTTGAATATGGCATCAATGTTGTACTTACCATCGACTCTTCGTACGCTATAGGGGCAGCAGTCACCATTCGCAGTTTAGTCGAGAACATGAGCGAGCGTATCACCATCTACATTGCCGACTGCGGACTCCATACCGACGATAGAGCTAAGCTGAAGGAGACGATCAAAGACTACGGCAAGGTCACTTTAGTTTTCTTGCAACTTCCCGAAGACAGTCTAGCGAGAAAGATGGGACCTACTTGGGCGAAGTTGGACGTGATCGAGTTGCTTCCCATTGAGCGTGTTTTGTATCTGGACGCTGATGTCCTTGTTCGGAAGAGTTTGAAACCATTGTGGGACGTTGACCTGGGCGAAAAATGTATTGGCGCTGCGAGGGATATAGGACATCCCATGGGTCACGAAAAGATGGAAAGGCGACCGTATTTCAATGCTGGAGTCCTCCTTATAGACTTGGCCAAGGCACGCTTTGAGGTGGACAGATTGAAGAAGCTGGGTATGGAAATGAAAAACGCCAAGTTTCGTGACCAAGACGCCTTGAACATGATTTTTGCAGACAACTGGGTTTCTCTCGATCTGAACTGGAACGCTCAAGGCTTGGGAACATATGCAAACTACCCGTCCGATGACAGAAAGAGCCTTGCAATGGAGCAAATGAATGACCCGAGCATCGTACACTTCACGGGACCAGTTTATCCATCTATGGCAGAGGTTTTGAATCCATACGTTCAACCTCCTACTGCCAAACCCTGGGGATACCTTGGGTCACCCGGCCATCCATACCAAGGCGAATGGTGGGACACACTGGAGAGAACGAGCTGGAAAGGAACGCGATCATCGGCAAGCTGGCGCGAAAAGATCAAAGATGAAGTAGAAAAGGCGATTGATATGGCATCACGCAAGTTAAGAGAGGTCACCTTGACAGAGGCGTAGTCTTCGTCTTCCAGTTTTCAAAGGCATAACTTGTAGTGGACTCCAAAGAAACTTTTCTATTCTAGACGACGGAGGTGTATCAGGAAGAGTCATGAACGTGGAGATTTACTCACGCATATAGCGAGTCCGAGATACAAAGTAGCTTGTTAATCAGCGCATATATTCACTCAATGGGCAAACTTCAATGTTTTGGTGGTCACTCGCGTAGCCACGCGACAATCAACCACCGAAAATTCGATTTTGAATAAGGCGAGATTGACAACGACCCCAGAGATGAGCAAAAATGGAGCTATTCGGACGAAATCGGCTGGCGAGCACCCAGTCTGCAATGACGAGGCTGTAATCGACAACGAGGCTGGTTCCAAGAGGCAGCAGAGTGAAGTCACAGTTGGCTCAGACTCCAGAGTCACAGTCGGCCCAGACCTTCACGTGATTAACGTGCTCGCGTTATTTGCCCCTATTTGCTGCGTACAGTGCAGACACTTTTGAGATTTGTATCAAGGCCGAGGTATGGACCTTCGGAGGAGTTAACATCAACCAGGCATTCCAGGTGTACTCCTCTCTGCAGATTTTACGTTGTTTTGGCACGATGTTCCGGAGGCAAGGAAAAAACAAAGTTCCTCTTCGCGCTCAAGAAATGGAGACGTCTTCAGCATCATCATGCCATGTTTTATATCGGGGCACCCAAAATCTCTACGCATCCCAAATTCACGATCATATAAAAATGCTGTTGCTCCTAAAATACAAATGCCTTGAATACACAACTATGTCGAAAATCCCAATCAAGATGCATACCTTACCCTCGAGCGCAATGATTAAGGCACCTTCAAACAAATATACCAAAGTTAACATTATTCCCGGCATACTTCATGAAAGTGCTTCAAAACCTGATATATTATATATGCAGTCTATTTCTTGTTAATGTCACAGAAATTTTTTGAACGCGTCCAGATGGGTGCGTATCTGGACTCAAATGGGATAGATACCACATGACAAGGGTTTCCGATTCAAGTTCTAAAACTGATATAACTTCCTCCGCGGCCACAATCCATTACTACTATGAATAAACCTTTTTCAAAAAATGCGGTCTTTGCTAATGCATTGGATCTGGATCTTTCCGTCATTCGAAGCTCAGAATATTGACCTTCAACACGGACACAGACACAGACGGAAACCGTCACATCTTTCCGGCTTCTCCTGGCGCAAAGGTGGATCTGCAGCTCAGAATTTCCCAGCTTCTAAAACAACGAGGCCAATGATGCCACGAGCGTGGAAGATTTGCGTGGCGCAGCATCTGCTCTGTGTGAGACTACTTTCCTTTCTAGGTCTCTTCGGCGCTCTCCACGCGCCTAAGCGGATGAAGGATCCTCATCTCCGTCGGAGATTGACATGTGGCTTGGCACTCTAAGATCAGGATCATCGTGCACGTTATTCGAGCGCACTGCGTCCTGCAAGAGAGAATCAAAGACTTTTTCTCTTACTCAAGACTGGTCTCAAAGTGAGCAGACAGTTACTTTGTGAGAAAAGGTGGACTATAATAGAAACAAGATGAAGTAATAGGGACGATACTATTACTTCAATTGCATGAACACTCGAAGTTTATTTGACCAAATGACCCCATCGTCCTCGAATTTGGTGGCGCACACGTCGAAATTCACCTTCTCAGAGCCTGAAACGCTCACAGAACTGTCTTCTTTCATTCGATTCATGATTTTAGGCCATCAGATAGTAAATCTGGGTGTCTCTCGCTCCAAATTCAATGGCCCGAACATTTGTTGCCTCATATTCTATATAGACGAATAAAACGAATCATTGGCGCATTGACTCCAATAACATCAACTGCATTTATGAGTCCAGAAATTATCGTGTAGGACATGAACTGAGAGACTTGAGAGTCGCGTGAACCAAGGCTGAGAAGATGAACGTAGCTTTCAGAGTTCGCCGGTGGCTCTGTCAGCAACCGAGCTTCGCGGCAGGGAGTCTCAGTGTTGTCTGTCCCGTTCAATTTATATCTGGATTTCGGTGAGCGACATACTCTAAAAGAAACTACTTCAATAGCATGACGACCGTGTCCCATTTGTTGGGTCCAAAATATTGTCTCAACTGCAGAACGTAAAAAAACTGGGAGGTTGAACAGTGCGCTAGATATAAATTTCTTGTCAATGTCCAGATCCCGTCAGATCCAGGCCTTTATTACTTATTAGGAGTTCACCAGAAGCTCCGTATTTGCTAGTAACTTAAGATCGATTCAATAGTACGCCCAGTGCCATTCAATGCTCATGCAAGTATCTAAGCTGTGCGCACTTTTTGCTGAACATACACGTAAATTGCCATCCGCAAGATGGAAGAATGGCCCTCGCCGAATCAGAAGACAGCCTTCAGAGTAACTGTAACCAGCAGACTTTTCCAAGAATTCTCAGCATTACCTTCATGAGAATTTTGCGTAGGACATTATCGAATCTGATCAACGGAGTCGGAGGACGAGTCGGAGGATGACAAACCACACCGAACAACGACCCGACGAGAATTTCAAGAACATGTTCGTAATTCGGTCTTCCTCAATTCAGTTGAAGCCGGCGGTAGGCGTCCTTCTTCAGACTTCCTCTTCTTTTTCTTGAGGACTTCTTTGCAAGATCCTCCTCTCCTCTCCACCCATCTCAGTACTCAAGTTTTCTCCCGCGAAAGGAGAACCTGGCAAAGATAATATTACTAAAGCCGCTAGTAAATTGTTAGGGTTTAAAGATTTTTTTTATCGTTGACAAAGGAAGTCCCCGTCGATGTACCTTGTTTTCTTGGCGTAAAGTTTGACTTTTACCCTTCCTAAATTTGATCTAGTAATCTGGGAGTCTGACCGCTGACTCGGATGCTTATATTCTTTTTGTCGTCCATCGCTATCAAAGGCCGAGGAAAGTCTCTACGAGGAGCCTTTCAATGGCTCTAAACTGACGGTTGATGCAGGGGAGCGCGGTACAATAGAAAATTGTTATTTAAATTCCAAGATGCCAGATAAGCCGACACAGGTGGCGCACGGACGCGTGTAACGTGTTATTGTAGCTCTAGGCTCATGTCAACCTCTACACTGATGGGATTAGAAGAGGCGAGAACCAGGCCAGTTAGTCGGACGAGGTTGACCATGGATGGACGACGCTACATATTACAATGGTCTCTTATTAGGAGCATTCTGCAAGTGGAGCTCGATAATGAAATTGGACGGGGCGAACTCATTTATAAAGAGCCAACTGCTGCAAATGGGCTGACACTTGGCATGAGGCTGATTGACTCTTTGACTCCTGGAGGTTGAGTCAAGTTTACCGTTTGATTGCCAGCTGTTCGGTGACAGAAGAGGTGTTTTAAATCTCACAACTCGCACTCTTGAGCACATTGATAAGGTACCAAATTGGAAGGGGAATATCCTGACTGAGATCTGACAAGCTCAAAGGCTTCAAATCTGGGTGGAATATATGCGCGGTCCCGGTCCGGACAAGGTTGACAGTTCATACACATCCAGGCCTGGGCATACCAAAATTAGACACTGATTGGAGTCGTAACAGGAGTTGTTGTACGTAGGATAGTCGAGGGTTTTATCGAGCGACCAACGCCACAGATTGGTGTAGGCATGCTAAAGCATGGTACATTGTGGTTCCTTTATGTTCTGTTCTTCAGGATTGACCATGGTCGTGACATAGGCCAGAAATTTTGTCAGACAGCAACAGAGTTCATTGTCTTCCTAGTAGACATTGGCTCCATGTAAAATATGGTGGCCTATTTACCCACTATTACCCTTAGTCAATGTAATGTAATAAGCCACTGTTCGCAGGTAATAAGGAATCCAGATTAGAATGAAATCAAAATTTGATGACTGATGTCTAAGTCTGCCAACAGCGGTCAATCACCCAAAGCTTGGATATTGTTCTTTCGAACGATATTTTAGTGGATTCAATTGAGTTGGTTGGCGATTAGGGACTTGGTAATGACAGCCTCTTTCGTTTGAAGACGCCACCCAATGACAGAATAAGGAAGCTTACCTGGAGTGCACTTTCTCGCCGAAGAAGCGGGGTATGTGTGTCAGCTAATGCATGTGGACAACACGCTCAAGGGTGCAGGACGACATGTATTGACGCCCAGATTTAGGGCTGTATGGTGCTATTTGAAGCCGCGGACATTGAAAACTAAAAATTAGTACAAAAAGTTGACCTCCCCGATGTGGTATGTGCCGCTCCGAAACCAGAAGTATGTAATCTCCTTAATTCGTACAACTTTCTTCCGTCTCCGTACGTCGCCTCCGCCTGTAATTCGACTGTGCAGCGTAGGGCTCAAAGAAATCTTCAGACTGGCTGCAGAAATTCACTATCAACACGTACAAATCGCCATATAGCGACGAAAGGTTCTGAAATTTCGGGGTGGACTTCGTACGGGATCTGGGGTAGGTGCTCTCCGTCTTTCCTTTACAAATCGGATCGAAATTCAAGAACCCTACGATCGATATACAGAATTGGGATCCGTGGCTGCCTACGAGACCGGAGCTCGGCAGTAACTCGAACATACACAATAACTGGCAAAGGCAAGAAGGCCCCACGCACCCGTTTAATTCATTTCTTTACATAGATAATTTCGTTCGACTCTTCCTTCCTTTTCGCGGACGGGGGATATAACGGAGACCTGCATGTCGATGTACAACGACACCAGTCAGCAACATCCTCTATACCAAGAGGACGACGAGCGGTATTTACAATACGCGGAATTGGAGTCGCACTCAGACACCCAGCAATTTGCCGCTTCGTCCTCCCAGATTCATCCGCTCCCGCACGCATACCCGCTATTCACCCGGCAGGAGAATATGAACTCCTCCTCCAATCGCTCCTTAGACCCGCACGTTCTAACCTCCCATCATTCCGTCCAACCCTCTCCTTCATCCTTTGCCACTCTACAGCACCAACCACAACTGGCGAGCCACGAGCCGCCGCACGGATGGACTCCTTACCAACTGCGTGTCTCACAGCAATATACTCAATCAGATCCCAGTCCCATTTCCGTGTCTTATCCCTCTGCATCATTCCCTTGTCCGTCGCCTTTCCCCCCGACTCGACTGTCGCCCCCGCCAGCGCACCAGCCAGCTCATTACAAAGGACAGGGACCAGGGGTAGGTCTCAGTCATGGCAGCTCCTCTGGCTTGCCATCCACCGGAACGAACTCGCGCCTCACCTTTGCTGGCTCGCTGGACCCCGCTACAGGTATCTTTTATCGCACCCCGGAGCACCCTCGACTCCGTACTGCCCAGGCATGCGAGAAATGTCGCACGAGGAAAGCGAAAGTGAGCATTGACCCTTCACTGCCAGCGATTTCTGTTCCTCGTCTGTTTCACCTCTTTATCGTGCCCTCTCCCGCCTCACAAGGGGGACTGGCGGGCACATATGTGTCGTCTTTATCGAAATTTCCAAGTGATAAGTCATTGATCAATCTCCTACCTCTTTTTTCACAGTGCAGCGGCGAGCATCCGTCTTGTAAACGCTGTATCACTCGCGGCCTCGCTTGCGAGTACGCCAAGGAAGGTCGTGTACGAGGACCTAACAAGCCAAAGTCCAGGAGCAGCATCGCTGTTCCGACAGGAGGCGGCGGCAGCCTTCAAGGCCCCTCCCACATCGCGGTTCCAGATACCACTTCTCCTAGTGACTCACTGACCAGTGCATCCGAGACTACCTCTCGAAACAGAACGTCGAGTATACACAGCAGCAGCTCGTCAGAGCATCCCTCAGAGATGTCTCAGAACCAAAGTAGCCTACGAAGCCCGCTCAAAGGACCGTCAGCCCCTGCGCACCATGGCTACATGTCAATGCTCACGAGCAGCGGCAGTGACCTTGATTCATACGGGTCCACAATCAGTAGGAATTTGCACTCTCTTAGCGAGAGCAGGACGTCGAGGTCGCGGCCACCCGACCTACAGTTGAAGCAGCTGAGCGCCGCTTCTGGCCTTTATCGTCTCGCAGGCGGGAACGTCAATGCCTTACTAAGAGACAACTCTTGCACGACAGATCCCTACTACAGGTACCAGGAACAGTATGAGAGTCAACCATTTTCGCATCAGGACCGAGAATTATTCTCTGTGACCCAGAGCGATCAAGTACAGGCGAGTAATTTTTTTTGCACTACTTCTCGTAGACATTAATCAATGTCAAAGCATCCCAACGCCGTCGGCCAGCAGCAACATCAGCTCCATAGTCTTCCATCAGAACATGTTCGTCCTAGAAGTCGCGAAGTGCCCCAGATGCAGACGCAAGGCGAGTATCCGTCGGGTATCATAGACCAAGCAGGCAATGTCCTCGTCCACGGGGGGCACAGTCTCGCCAACTACGGCGTCGAGGAAGATACGCTCACTTACCTCCCTCCCCCGGAGACGTTCGTGTCGCACCATAGCCAACTGCAGTCGCACCATGCGCAGATGTCTCATCATCAAAGGACATACGATGAGTTGTTAGACCAGGGAGCCTCCAGATGGCCTGACCCTTCCTCCGAGGTACGTTTATGTCGTCCAAAGTTTCTGAGACAGCGCATCCAAAGTTGATGAGAAAGGTCCTAAGCAGCTCTCGCATCCCAACTACCTCCACGGCTCCCCCGTCGTCGTCGACCACGATGGCACAGGGCAGTTGTCTCAATTCAGCTCATATGAGCATGAGTGGCAACGGTGGCATGGGTGTTGCGACAGGCTCGCTGGCGCCTGCTAGACTAGGCCCCTCTGCCTCAGCTGCTGCTAGTGGCCTTGGAGGTCGCGCTCGTTTGTTGATGACAGATTATTCCCATCGTCAACATCAGCCGATCCTGCAATCCCAGGTGCAGGCGACGGAGCTCCAGTACGCCCTTGATCCGACCCTCAGTGACCCTTCTCCGGCTAGTATCCTCGTCCACGTTGCTGAGGCGCAAAGACAAGGGTTGAAGCCGTGCAGTGATATATATCTTCAAGGACAAGGAAGTTCTTAAGATGTTTTGAATTGACAAGTGCTGTAATACGCCCGTGACCTAGCGATGTCGACCTCACTGTGACGGGGTCCACCATTGCCGATGGCAGCGACAAAAATGTATGCAAAATTCCTGGGTAATCATACTTTTCCTATATCGTCCTATCCAACATTCCATCTACTATATCATGTTTCATAACTGCTTTTCTTCTTTGACTCTCTTCCCCGCCCTTTTTGTTTTGGAACCTCGGCAGCGTCTGAATTGGTGGAAGGGCTGAATGACTGTGGTCTGGATTTGGAAATGTATATACTGAGTTTTTTTTTTACCTCTTTCTTATCTATTTACCTCTCTTCCCTTCTATCGATTGGTCGTCTATGTGGCACGGTTACCATTGGTCCTATTAGTTACTGACGAGCCTTGATTATCTTACGAAGGCTATATATTTTTCTAGACTTTATACTCGTGATATTTTCTATCATGCCTCTTCCTTGCTGACGCGGTATGACTTGACATTGTTGTAACAAGATACAAAAAGGGATTCAAAGTCCAATAGCGTTTTGTTAAGAAGCAACTCGAGGACCTATACCGACCGTCTGGAATTGTCAAGCGAGCGTCTGTGTGAGTGAATGTCAACTAATCGCGGGAGCCTGTTTGAACTAATGACGAAATAGAAAGTCAGTTCAACCTCAAAATAGTCCTAAATAGAGAAATTCTTCTTCCCGCGTTACTTTTCAAGGCGGCCCCAATACATTGGCTGATTTAAAAGAAGATGGTACCTATCAGACGTGTCCCAGGTTAGGACCCAGTGTGCTGGTTAACAATTAACGTTGATGACCTCGCGTTCGTTTGTATTGAACGCCACACAGAGAACTTGATCAGAGGTTCATGGGAAGGTCAGAGAATACAGGCGCGAGGCAAAGCTTTTTATGCCCGCGTCTAGGGCGATTTCCGTTTATGACAAGGAAATGGACTAAGCTGTAAGATAAGACTTTCGAAAGAATTCTTCCAGAAATTGGTGCACCACCTCTGAGTGTCTCGACAGCCACCGACTTTCGTGGCCTAGGAATAACTGATGGCTGGAATAGAATGACACCGCTATATAAACGAGAGAATCGACCTACTTTGACTTATCGATTCCTTGAAACAGCCGCTGAGGTCGCACGAAGGAGACCTCAAAATCACCATGAACACCATGATGTAAAAAAAGAGATCGAGAATGATAATTATTGCCCAGAGAGAATACTCTTCGCCTTGAGATACGTCGAAATAGGCTTTTATGAGGGTGGTAAACAACCATTGGAAATTCCACGGAGAACAAGAAATATCAGATTAAAGACCAGGACGCGTTCTAGTCTCGGATGTAAAGCTTGAGCGTGGTGCGATGTTGGTTTAAAAGAACGGAATAGATGCCCGATCAAATCTTGAATCATGCCCATGAAAAGGACGGACTTTTTATCAATCGTGGACTTGAAGGGGGAGAGCCACAGATCAGACTTTGATTCACAACTCCCTCAGGCTCATCTGATAAGAAGATAGAAAGCATGAGATCTCCAAATCCAAAATATGAACGGAGTTATTCCTGTGAAATCAAAGAGACAGTGAGCGCAACGATTGTTGAATAATATTGCACACAAAATCAGACCCTAGACGCAGACATTCTAGCGGTAGTTCGGGGTAAAGGGAGCCAGGACACCACAAAAATGGCCAATAAAGACAGCTATACCGGCCCGACACTTAGTATTCAAGTCTATAGCTTGCTTCGTTTGCCTAATCACGCTCAATGATGTTGACGCGACGCTGCGAGTCGCATCTAAGACCTGCGTTCAGGACAACAAAGCATAATGTATATTCATTGGCATCGCCTGCATCAATATGGAAATCTAAAAGAATTTCAAAGTCACGCCTTCTGGAAAATATCTGCAATGGCGCTTACAATAGTGTGTCCACTGGCATCCGAGTCCGAGTCGTTGAGTCTGTCGAGATATTTGATCAACCGATTGGGGCCAATAATCTCGAACTGCGCTAATTATGCAAACCTTCTGACATTTTGCACACAATACGATTTCTCCACTTTACACAATACAATTGCTGCAAGTATTAGGAATAGCAATACATGTTGAATTGAAATTTGAGGTTCACGGTTGGCTCAAAGGTATGACGCTAAATTCTAATGGCCATTTTCGGCGTCCAATGCCCGACAGCCACGTGAGAACTATAATTAGACGCCAATCGGTGGTTCCGGGCGGTTCTCGCGCGGCACGACTTCCGGGGCACCCCGTCACGATTTCTACAGTCATTCCTGCCATTGCGAGCGATCCATGTCGAAGGCGATTCTTTCGAGACCTCGCTATGAAGTTGCAATCCTTGGTTGACCACTAAATACGAAACCAAAGTATTCAATTCCCTGCCAAGGTCACTTTCAACGGATCACCGAAATGGCCTTATCAGATTTCTAACAGCACTTCCACAGAACTCTGGTTTACAGAGGGTGTGCCAAGGACGTGAGTTCATGTGGCCAGAATGATTGTACCTACTTATCCCGGATTAGAGAATGGCTGGTCCACCTTGGCTTCGCGTTACGAGGACTGAGGATCAAAGTCATTGTATTCGACGTCAGGAGGACGGACATATTTCAAAAGGGAAGCAAATATATACTGAATGAGGTCTGTTAAGCAGTCTAGGGCAGCTTAGAATGCCACTCTGGTCTCTTATTTCGCAGGGCACTTTGACCTAGCACTTACGCCACACTGGCGGCGGTCATTTTGCTCATTTTTACATAACTCTTAATGCCATTCGGATCGCAGTATAAAAGGCAGCATTCATTTGACTCCCTTCTTCAGTCTTCTTCCCTCCCTAATCCACATGGTCTTATTGCTGAAAATCATATATCTGGGTCTCTTCATTGCCAGTACCTTCGCTTCTCCAAATCTCTTCAAACGCTCTTCCGGGGTAACAACTTCCGCTGCTGCCGCTAATGGGCAAACATTCGACTATATAGTTGTTGGAGGGGGTCTTACGGGGACTACTGTCGCTGCGCGCCTTGCAGAAGACTCGTCAGTGACTGTTCTTCTAATCGAGGCCGGAGCGGACAACAGGAACGACCCCGCGTCTACGACATCTATGAGTATGGTCAGGCCTTTGGTACTGAATTGGCATGGACATGGCCAGCGGAGCAAGGAAAATCCATCATTGGGTTAGTTCTATGTCATTTTCTCAGTCTGTTTCCTCATTTGAGGATATTCATGTTTTTGTTAGTGGAAAGACTTTGGGAGGGGGCTGTAAGTCGCTCCATTTCTCCTATAATCTCTCCTGGGTGAAAGTTATTTAGCATCAATTAATGGGGCTGCTTATACTCGTGGGTTAAATGCGCAATATGATTCATGGTCATCTTTGCTCGAAACGTCGGAAGCAAGCGTAGGATGGAATTGGCAAGGCCTATGGAGCTACATGAAAAAGGTTGGCATCCATAAATCTCTTTCCTTCCTCCTATGATCTGACAACATATTTAAAAAAGTCGGAAGCATTTTCTCCTCCCAACAGTCAACAAGCGGCCAAGGGAGCGCAGTTCATATCGTCGTATCATGGCTATTCAGGTCCGGTTCAGGTTACTTATCCAGATCTTATGTATGGAGGTCCTCAGCAACCAGCTTTTGTGAACACAATTGTCGGCCTGACTGGAATTAATCATTACAAAGATCTGAATGGTGGAACACCTAACTGTGTATCCGTTACTCCTCTTGTGTGTTGCGGCTATCGCATTGCAACTGGGACACGCTGGTTGATGTTACGTTGCTCTCTAGACGATTAATTGGCATGACAGCGACCATCGCTCTTCATCAGCCGCAGCTTATTTTACTCCTGTCGAGACCGTGCGTACTAACTGGCTAACTCTCGTCACGTACCAGGTAGGAACTCATGCCTTACTAGCACAACGTAACCTAGCCGATAAATTGACTTTCTCTACTTAGGTCACTAAAATCAATTTCAATGCTACCTCCCTCCCGCTCATTGCCTCCGGTGTTCAATTTGCACCAGCAAGTGGAGGCTCGACGCGTTATACTGCATTTGCTAGGCGAGAGGTCATTATAGCTGCTGGTGCGATTCAAGTAGGTTTAATTTCAACTCATTGACCTTGACTCATTATCAACGTTCACGATAGACTCCGGCTCTCCTCCAATTATCAGGAATCGGCGATTCAGCAATCCTTGGCCCCCTCGGAATCCAAACGTTAAACGACTTGAAGACCGTCGGCCGTAATCTTCAGGAGCAGGTAGGGAGATAATTTTCCATATACTAGTTTCACATCGTTTCTATCCACTCTCTAGACCATGAGCATCCTGGGTGCAGGAGGAAACGGATTCGACGAGGGGGGCAGTGGACCAACCGACGTCATTGCTTACCCTAATTTGTATCAAATCTTTGGCTCCAGTGCTAATGCAGCCGTATCTCATATTCAGTCTTCTCTGGCACCGTGGGCTGCGTCGCAAGCTGGCAATGGCTTGTCGGCTGCTGCCCTACAGCAGATCTTCCAAGTACAGGCAAACTTAATAATCAACAATAATGCTCCTGTTTCCGAGCTATTTTTTGATGTCGGATATCCAGAGTACGCGACAAACCCTTGCAACCCTTGCATTCTTTCTCAAATTCTACTTCCAGCACTCTTGGAATTCTTGTTTGGAATCTCCTCCCATTCAGCCGTGGAAATGTCCAAATCATTGTAAATTCATTGATCCATTGTTTTTTCAAATCAGTTCCAGCTGAAAGACCATCTAATGACAGAATACGAACCCTTTCATGAAACCTAAAGTAACAGTCAATTATTTCAGTGTTGACGTCGATATGAGCATCCAGGTCGCTAGTGCCCGCCTTGCACGTAAGGTTCTGACCACGGCTCCGCTCAGGTACATCTCTGCATTATACGTCTGCTAAACCGTTCTCATTCTCTTCGGCAAGTTCTCTCTCTACAGGTGAAACGACTCCAGGTAGTGCAGTTCCAGATAACTCGCAGCGCGGTACAGATGCGGCCTGGCAATCTTGGATCAAGGCGAACTTCAACTCTGTTGCTCATCCGATTGGAACTGCTGCCATGATGAAACGCGGTCTTGGGGGTCTGTCTTCCCAGCTCTGCCCAAATCGGCCATTCAAGCTCAGCAGAGCTGCTTCTCTTCCTTTTAGGCGTGGTTGACTCCCAGCTTAGAATTTATGACACAGCGAACGTGCGCGTCGTCGATGCGTCTATCGTGCCTTTGCAAGTTAGCGCACATCTTTCAGCTACTTTGTATGGAGTAGCGGAGAAGGCGGCTGACCTGATCAAAGCCACATATATTTAGTTGGTTTAGTTGGTGAAGAAATGGCTCCATTGTTAGTTTCATAATCGGCAAAGAAAAAAAGAACTTTTCTGCTGCAGCCTCGTCAATCTAGTTTGGGCAGAAATTGTAAACCACAAAATATAAGTACATGTTCATTTATTACCTTTCTTTTACAACCAAAAGAAGGTAACATGTATGCACGAAATCTAACACGTACCGATGTATCCTCAATCGACGTGTTAGGTGCACTACGTTTGGCGGTAGAATCATCTTTTCATCTCCTCAGTTGCAACATCAGGTGTGTAGTTTGATTGTCATTCATCTTTTACATTAGGAGCACATATGGCAGCAGAACATCTGCTGGCGTGTATGGTGTACGTCATTCCAGTTAATCATTTCAAGTTTTTCTGTCTAAAATTTCCTTGTTACTTGAAAATTAGATTCTTTTTCAGCCTCGATACAAATGCGGACTCAAAGCAGGTGACGCTTTCAAATGAAGTTGAGTAACCTTACAAAAGGTCTGCGGAAATTTTTATCAAGAGCGCCGGGAACTGAAGTCGGGGAAGGAAAGAGGGAAGGGTATAACACAGACGGTGCAGGCCACGAGTAGCCTGAATGGCCAAGGAACCGTACCTAAAATTGTTCAGACTTTGGCCAAAGGTGTTTGTGAGCATTGCACGTTCGCCATTGTCACAGTTGGATGGCGCGATGACTGGAGTCTGGAGATATGCAGATGGATCTAGGCCCTTTCAATGACATTAAGTGAACCGGGTATATTTTCTCGTATTTTCTCTCCGAACATCGAAAAAGAGATACCAAGAAGTCAAGAATACCATTCTGTTAGTCAAGCAAGATGGTATAAAAGGCTCGCCACGGTTTTGAAAAACAACAGCAAACTAGTTAAACTCTTAATCAACTCGGTAACTCATCCAGTCTCTACTACCTCAATTAATACTGAATGCAGAATATTGTCTACAGCTTCATCAATAAGTATGCCCACCGCCAAAGGAAACATCATCTCTCAGAACGGTGCCAAGTTCGTCGCTACCTTCATCATTGACGAGATCCAGTATATCTTCTCTGGAAATACCAACCACAACCCGGGTGCATTCAGCGTCACGAAAGCTACGTTGAACTACGACTCCAAGGATCAGTTGACTAGTACCCATTCGTACCTCGGTCAGGTTGGTATCACGAAAGTGACTTTCAACGTTAAGAATGGGCCCACTGCAGCTGGTCCTCTTCCGGACAACAGACAAGTTGACCCGGCGAGCACTGTCGATGGCTCTGGTACCTGGACCACTGCCTAGAAATGTAAGCGCCTCCGTTATTTGGAACCTGCATGGTCTGATATTCTGCAACAGTAGGCTTTAAATCTGATGTGGTATCTACGTTCCATATAGTTCCGGGCAGCTCTTGTATAACTCGTAGCATGTCATAAATCAAACGTACTATTCTTGTCTATTTATCTTTTGCGCTCAAGTGCACGCAAGCAGTAGAAAATACCAAAAATGGCACAGACAGTAATTTCGCGGACTTTGAACCGTGCTTCTCTTGGCAGATTGGCTTATTTCTGGTTCAGAACTGCGGACGCGGTTATATATTCATGTCATGATCCTATCCCTATCGTGGTTTGGGTTCCTGCTCATCAGTTCATTGGTGAGGTCTCGTACGCCATATTCAGATTTGAAATGCTTGGAATTGATTCACTCAAAGAAACGAGGATTCAGGACCAATGCTGGTTAGAGCAATATCAATCATAGACCATCGTATGAAAAGGAAGGCGTATCGAATGTTACTTCATGACTCCCATAGAACAAGAGTTCATTCAGATACATAAGAAAGAGCGACTCAGTATCCTGCTATATTCCGGCTTCATTATAATTTATAATTTATGATACTCATGACACTAGCTCGAATAATCAGACCAATGAGATGATATTTGGAACGGCTTGGGTATATTACATGAACTGGGTATAGAATGTCTGATGATGAAAAATGCGAAGCTAAGTAACTATGCAGGGATGAGGGCCAGTCCAATGCGATTTATAAAGGAAACGAAGGAAAAGCGATGCTAGCAAGGAAAAATAATCGGAAAATAAAGATACACAGCGAAACGGGGATGATTTGAGGGAACGTTCATGGACACGCGCGAGTGATCATTTACAAGGGCCATTTGGGATTTTCTGTAGGCATCATTTGTTTTTGGATAAACCTATCCGGGACTTCCAATTTTTGCAGCTTCTTCATGAATTTCGTTTTGAAATCGATCGATTGCCGCAGAAAGTTGTCCCTCCAAGGGTCTTCATCGATGCCAAAGACAGTCGGCGACAGTAATTGAAGCTCCTCGAGATAGTCTTGACGCTGTAACGCATTAAATATGTCTTCTGATTCCATGGTATCCTTCAACATGAAGTCGATAGGGAGCGCCAATCGTTGGAGTCTGGTCGTGGATCGCAAAGCCCTAAGAAGGCGGAAAAAGATTAAATTATACTCTTTCCGAAACTTCTCAGCACTTCGTGGTGGGAGGATTTTGAGGTTGATCAGGGAAGGGGAAGATGAGAGATCGGAGTCAAGAAAGTCGTTTAAATCATCCGCTGGAAAAGCCAAAATCCATGTCTGCGAAATGCCCCCATTGAACTTGATGGTGATAGTCGCTTCCTCGTATTGAGAAGCCGGGTCGAGAATGCGGACCTCCTTCGCGGCTACTGAGTCGATATATTGCTCCACAAGGAGCAAACGATCTTGGTTGAAAGAGATGGGATGGAATATGACTGAGATGCACTCCACATCGGGAGCAACCGAGGACCCGGAAAGGAAGAGTTGAAGGGCTGCTTCTGAAACGCGATCCATATTAGGACCAATGATGATTGAAAGTATTCGACCGGGAGGGTACAAGGCGCTAATGTCGAATGCCTCTGTCGCGAGAGGAGGCAAGGGAACATATGCCCACCATCCGAATACGAGGGGACGTTTAATCTTTGGATGCAAAACAGGAACAAGGGACATTCGGTGAGTGAGAGCAGCTGGGTACGCTGTTCCCTCGCTTCAGTTCCATGCCCACTAAGCCCTCACTTCGATGGTCCAAAGGTTGGATTGACGTGACAGGCATAGGTTAGTGCGTTCCTGGCAAATAATGTTCCAGAAACGCTTTATCGCACAGCAATGAATACATTTATGGAGTGAGAGGCCATTTCACTCCCACAGAATCTATGAACGAGAGGTCAAGCCGAGTCATGGCAGAGTGAATAATCATGCTGGAAAATGGAGACCAAGTGTAGTTGCATAGCCAGTATCTTGTCCGAGCACAGGTTATGTGATGCAACAAAGAGAACAATAAGAAACATGGGAGAGTCGAGTGAAGAAATGGACTATTTCACAGTCCAAGCAATGCCGTAGAGACGACTCGGATATCGAAAACAAGGTAGTAATGTCATATGTGAAGTCGGTGAAGTTGTTGGACTCCGGGCTAAGTGCTCGGGGAAAACAAGAAGATAGTGTTGCAAGACAGTGACCTTGTACCTCAAGGTAGAATGGTTACAGCAGATTTGTACGTCGCAATCTGCAGAGAAGGACACGGAAATTCGAGAACCGGGAAGGGTTCAACAGCGCACGTGAGCAAATTTAGTCGGAGATTGAATAACTTCCGGGTGTCAGCGTGCGCCGCGGACCAACTCTCCTTTCATTCTTCCCCTCCCCTCTAAGTAGCCCATCTGTGGTTGGAGTTCAAGCTGACTCTGCTATCTCTTTTGCGCGATTATTTTGAAATACAAAATTGGTCCTGTCGTCTTTGACGATAAAAACTATAAATCCAGTAAGACTTGATTATTTTCATCAACTTTTTTGGGGTAAACTAATGTGGGTGTATCCCTTCTCCCTTGCGTAGCTTCACAAATTCAGACATAACGTTTGAGTCTTGCACATATAAGCCTGCCAATTCTCGTATTTTGAAGATCAAATTTCTTCGATTCCTCAAACGGTGCGTGGCAAAGTCCTCCCCGATGCAAACATGGGATAGGGAATTTATACACCCTGTTCACAGCTCCTTTTCCATAACCCTTCATCTGGCTACTCTGTTATTGTGGCGTCGATTATCTACGTTTTCGCCAACAAAGATCCTCCAAGCTCTGATACGACAACGGTACCCCATGTGATGCATTGTGGACGTATCTGAAAGTCCGTCTTGGCATATCACAAACCCGCTGCTGTCTATTTTCTCGAATTCGGAAGTCTTTTCCGGGTCCCGGAATCGAACATCCTCGACCCTGGTTTATTTTTGAGCCCAAGTACACCAATCGTTTGAAAACGCCGAGGACGACAGGTTTATCGCGATGTCAGTCTCTGACCACCCTGCGAATCTATTCGCTCGATGCAAAGGCGACCATTGTTCAAGAACCCACCTTTCATGGCGCTTTATGTAGAAGAAACGCTCTTGTTTATGCTACGGTCAATTCTCCTTAACGCGCTTTATGGCAATGGACAACCTTGCTATACTTCAATCGATAGCTGGAACGCCCCTAACTGCATCAGGTCCATCTGACGTTGTCATCATTCGTTCACCGAGAACGAGGTAAAGTGTTCAGATGGATGAACGCGAGGATGACCCGCAGCCTTGCAGTATAAAAGTCGGATAGTGCAAATGCTCTGTGCATCTATACGCAGCTTATCCCTTGCGTCCATCGAACATCCTCTCTCTTGCTCGACACTGTAAACGCACACAAAACAGTACCTCAAAATGCAGATCGTCGCTTTCCTCTCTGCTTCCTTGTGCTTTTCGCTTTCCGTCCTTGCCAATCCAGTGCAATTGGGTGAGTGATTAGATTTATAATTGTGCCCTAGGCTTCGTCTAAAATTGCGCTCTGACACTGAACAGCCGCGAAAAGGGACGCAATCAACAACGTGTGCGCAGAGATGCCTAATTGTAATGCGGCTTTAACACAACTTCATCGAAGCTATGCTTACATTTCGCATCACTCCGAAACAGGCGAGTTGGAATGCCTTCACCCAACAAAACTTGAGGAGATCGTGCCCAATGATTGTCATGTCATTTTCGATACCCTGCTCTTCATAGTGCAAGACGAAGGTGCGTTGTATCTATTAAGAATTACACGCTACACGGCACAATCTAATTTTATGATTCAAAGCTCCAACGAAAACTATTGACGTAGGTCATATCTCTATATATTTTTTGGAAGGCTTTAACGCCCTCGACGTCGTTTGCTAGGCTGGTACCAACGTCACCATGTTCTACAATACCTGCAAATCATTTTTCCTTAATCAGGATATCGAGTCCGTCGAATACTGTCGCTTGACATGGGTACGTTTCTCAGGAAATGTAGCATCAGACTATTAACTATTTTTAACAGGCTGAAAAGCTCCAACTCATGTTCTCAACTTGCCGTTCGCGAGGAGCAAAATGTGTTGGTCGAAGTGGTACATGGTCCATCACGTAAGTCGATTTTAGCCTGGTCTAAAGCAGTCGAAACTAAATACGATTTGATATTAGATTGGAGCACAAATGATGGCGGGCTCAGATAATGGACTGCCGTTCCTGGATGTCTTTCATCATGGTCCTTCTGTAGGCACTTAGATTAAGTGATGTGCCTGAATACAACTTACAATTCAACGCCATATTGTGAACGAATCCATGGAACTTTTTGTCTCTCTTCTTTAAGGTAGGTAGGTAAGTCATGGGTCTGTTTGAAGACCTATGAACCCGATGGGCAAACACGGCTGTCATGGGCCAACCACCACGCTGAAAGCCCGTCGACAGCCCTGGCTATGTCGCTGTGCTGGAAGAGAAGCTCAAGAACTTTACTAGGTTTCGAATGAGTAGAAATTCCACTGAATTTAAATCATTCTAGCGGGATATATAGCTCATAAAGTACAGATTTTGCCTGTCTACTCACTATTATCTTATCTTATCTCAGCGGATTCGGGATGAAGGGTCTCATAATAATATGATCTCGGCAGTGCTTCAGCCTTCACACGTGCAGAAGCCGTGTCGTCCTCAATGCTGTACAACCATACGGCCTGTCTTGTTCTCACTTCCTCGCGTCCCAGCCGGGCCTCGCAGCTATATAATTCATAAATACGCCGAGAAAGAGTTATCTTCCCCCCACACAACCCCCTAAATATCTCACTTTTTGTCATACACCGTCGGCGCGTGGCATCCAGCTCTAAATCCTCAAGATGATGAAAACTCTGACGAAATCACTGCTGATGCAGCCCTCGAGTGCCGGGAAGAAGAAAAACTATGAAATGCACCAAGTTCTCGGTGTCGGTACCTTCGGAAAGGTCGTGGTGAGTCTTGTCGACTATAAAGAAGCATTCAAAACATCTCAGACTCACTGTCTCTTCTTATCTCTGGCATGTGCTGCACATAGAAAGCGACCTGGCACGTTCCGGTTGATCAAGTTGCTACTGCTGAAAAAGGGGCTGCGGCAGAGCCGAATGCCAACTTGCGATCGTCCACACTATCTATTAGCTCCTCCAAGAAGAGTAGGTCACGGTCGCCATCGCCGTCACCTCCGGAAACGACAAGCCCAGTGGGATTACGAAGGAGGTAGCCTTGAAAATCATTCCGAAGAAAAAAGTCAAGGATAATGAGCAAGCGTTTGGGGGGAAATGGAGGTTTTGAAAGGCTTGGACCACCCTAACATCGTGCGTTTATGTCTGAGTTGTGAGCAGCTTGTGTTAAACTCTTCTACGTGCAGGTCAAATTCTATGAATGGTTTGAAACCAGGACGAAATACTACCTCTCATTCGAACTCGCCACAGGTGGAGAGTTGTTTGACCGTATTCTGCAGAAGGGGAAGTTCACTGAACAGGACGCCACTGCTGTCCTGCGGTTCGTAGTTCTCCTTAAACTTCGCTTTTCTTTCCAACCTCATATTTCCCTCAAGGTCAGTATTGAGTGGGGTGTTTTACCTCCACCAACACGACATCGTTCATCGTGACCTCAAGTAAGTCTCCGTCTTGTCTCCGTTTTAAATAACCAAGGTTACGGCGGCTCAAAATTCCTCCTTGCAGGCCGGAAAATATTCTCTACCGGACAAAGGACGCCGAAAGCGATATCGTCATCGCTGATTTCGGAATGTATGTTTTGCTTATTTTTATCGTCATCGTCGTTCTAAAATTAACTCATCACAGTGCTAAGCATTTGCACTCACCGGACGAGCAACTTCATTCACTGGCTGGTAGCTTGGGCTATGTAGCTCCTGAAGTTCTTACGAATAAGGGGCACGGAAAGCCAGTCGACCTGTGGTCTGTTGGGTACGTTGCAATGCATTGACATCGGGAGAACACCTTGTATTTATTTTAACCTTACCAGCGTGATCACTTACGTCCTTCTCTGCGGATATTCACCATTCAGGTCCGAAGACGTTAGCGTCTTGATCAAGGAGACTGAGGCGGCTCAAATCGAGTTCCATGAACGATATTGGAAAAATGTATCAGAGACAGGTTCGGTGTTGGACGCGTTTATCTGGCTTCCTGACTGATTTCATACCAGCCAAGGATTTCATCAAAAAGCTGCTGAATCCCGATCCTTCCAACCGGCCCAACGCTGAAGAAGCTCTCAGCCACCCTGTACGCCTCTCCACTGTTAATTTCGCTTGTCATCCCCCTCATCGCTTTTATTTCACTTAGTGGCTCACGAGCTACAAGGCCTCGACAGACCATGATCTCTCCAACGGCCTCCGCGAGAACTTTGATGCCAAAGCCCGTTGGCGTTCTGCGATCGCCTCTGCCCGTGCTTTACACCGGCTTAACAGTCTTGGAAGCCGGAGCAGCAAGTCAGCCAACTCCGAGGTGTGTGACTCCTCGGATGACGAGATTGTCCCGGCTGCTCCCCAAGCTCTCGGAAGCCATCCGGGGTCGAATGAGTTTGTTCATGTCGTGGCGCCGGATGAGAAAAAGGAAGAGGATGTTAGTGAGGAGGAGAAAACGTCCCCGCCGCTGAAAGCGAACGATAGTGCCAAGGCTTCAACTGCGCCGCAGGTCGAACGTGACGAGCTAGCTACACCTAAGCCTCAGGAAAAGAAAGAAACTCGGATCACTGAAGGCGCTCCGCTTCACGACGAGCCGGAATCAACAGGGGAAGAAAGCGAGCCTCAAAGTCTAGGCAAGGTGGAAAAACGCATGCCTGGGTCATTCCACTTTTCAGATCTCGAAGAGGAAACTGAAACCGTCCAAGACCAATTGAGCCATCGATCAGGTTCAGGAGCTAAGCATCATACTGGTCCGCGCGCGTTGGTGGATATGTTCAAAAAGATGGCGATGAAATAGTGAGAATTTTTTTTATTTCATTATTCTTATTGCCTTTCGTTCGTGATTCCGACATTGGCATGACAATATTCTTTTTCTCCGTTCCTTAGTGCTGTAGTTGTGGTCGTATTTACGGTCGTGCTAATATCTAAGTGGTTGACCTGAGGAAGGACGGCTTGGTATGGCCAGTAGAAGTAGATGAAACTGGTCGTGTATTTGTGTAGTGGACTTGTATTTTCTTGTCTCTTTGCTTCCTTGATAATTCTTCAGCAGATTTCAATACACATAAACCTCTGCTTTGCTTAATGTTCAGCCCAACACGGGTTCTGTATAACTATTTTGTCCTCATCTCCATTAGCCCGAACTGTCGAATAGAGTACACGAAATCTAATCACACATGAAATATTTGACGCGTACCACTATTTACGAAACGGCTCGTCGAGAATGATCATCTATTACACCATTGATATTGTCATTCACCTACTGATTTCCATGCCCCCAACTTCTACAACCCTGAACAGAGTCTCATCGCAAGCCCGAGCAGGATCGGTTCCCAAGATGTCCGAGCACCATGACATATCCATGTTGTTGCTCCTTGCACACGCCTGGGCCATTGATCCAATTCGTCAGCCTGGACACCTTGATAGAGAATGAAAAATCTTGTTAAAACATCGGGAACAGGGGTGATATCGAGTGGCGCGGTCTGAAGGAGCTCTTCCTTGGGCAGGATGGTCCAGGCAATGTAAGAAAAGTTCTCATTTTGCAACCGCGATTTCAGTACACTGATTAGACACGATGCTTCAATGTGAAACACGATATATGACCAGTGATGTGGGAAACCTTACCTCGTAAAGTTATAGTGATGGGATTTTGGCACACCGTAAGTAGCCAGAATGCGATGAAGATAAGGTTCAAAGCCGAAAATGCCCCATGTGTTCACTCCACATACAACACTGTTCTCGTCTCTAATCAGTTTTTTCCCCGAAGCAAGTGGGCCGGGGTTGCTGCTCCAATTAGGCATGTTTTGTAACTGCCTGTATAGGGAATGAGTTTCTGCTTCGGAAGATTTCTAAAGTGGACTTACTGTGCTTGCCAGGCCAGCGTCTGAAATTCTTCACCAGATCCCTGGTCGGTCAAGAACCCAGCAGGGTGCGCAACCACCTTCCAAGTCAAACTTTCTTGGGAGGTAGCTGTGCGATATTTAATAGGTATATTTGGTGCCGTTCCGCTAAACAACAAGTCCGATGAAATAGAAACTTGGACCGTTACTCTGACTGGCGTAGGGGTGCGGACAAACATTGTGGGTGACGAGAAGACGGGCCTCTTTCGATATTCAATCACGCCTGAGAATCTATCAAAGTCGGAGAAAAAATGGCCGTCTTTGAGAAGAATATGTTCGCCTGGCTTCGTTCCCAGTTTCTCGGCGAGATATGCTTGAAGCAATTGAACAGTCCTCGCTTCGGATTTTTTCACTTTCAGTTCCCTCAGCTCCCCATTATCAGTATTGTCAATGTATCCTCGTTACAATCTGGAGATGCCACTGCTGAATCAGAATATCGATCAAATGGTAGAGCTTGCATATCTAGGAAAGTACCTTCATGACCATGCTCTGTCGTGTAATTCGGGATTAAGGGTGGGCCAAAATCCTCAACAGCACTATCCTGGACGTCTTCTTCTTCGACTATTTCCGAGACAACGAGGGTCTGAATTGATATTATAACGCTCTCCCAGACATCAGGAGAAATTTCTGCCAATTGGCCGTTACAGATATCTAATTCATCGGTCTGGAAAGATAGCGTTTTGTCGGACGCAGAGATGCTGGGAACAATCTCCGAGATGTGGTGACGGCTGCCTGTAAAGCAGTAGAGATATCACTGTTCGTCAGTAGACGGTCCAATGATGAGGTGAAGATAGGGCTAATCACATCGTAAGACATTGGACGAGAGGCTATAACGCGTCGACCTTTATGCACGAAGACTATAGCCAAAGTTGGTTGGTGGCCAGTGGCGGAGTCCATTGTATTTGGTTGAGGAGGCTGTGGCACAATTGTATCAACGACAGCTGGGGTGCTTGAGGTATCGGAAACCATTCCTCGTAAGGAGATGACAGCAGGAGCCAAGAGTCAATGTGGCCTGGGCAGCGTTTCAGCCGCATTACCGTAATGATTACGTACATACATCTGCACGTCAGGCTACACTGCTGGCACTGAGTAGTGTTTCTTGAGGAAACAGTACCTGGGAAACACGTCATATGACTTTTTTTCCGCTGTTTTCTTGAGAAACACTGGTCGGCCATACCAAATTAGGCAAGGCCGAATGCTGGTTTCTGGAGAAACATCTAAAAAAAATCAGGTGACGTGTTTCTTTAATGCTGTTTCCCAAAGAAACAGAGGTTGGTGCCAGCAGTGCTATGAAAGATGCAGTGTACACGATGAATATTATTTGACATCAAAATATCTTCAAGGAATGCGAAAAACAAGCGAGAGAACTTAGAAGTACAATTATCGCTATTGCCGCTGATATGAAATGACGCCGTCGGTGACTACCAGTCAAAGTCTTTCAGATCTTCCCACTTTCTTGAAAGCTGAAAGAAAATCGGTAGCCTCTTCCACACTTCCTCCCGAATCTCGTCGTGTTTTCCGCGAATGGCTTTTGCACATTTCGGACAGAACCACGATAATTCTCGTTTACTGAGAGGCAAGAATGTCGTCCTGGAGTCACATCCGTTCCATAGCTGGAACTTCTCCACAGCTTGCCATTGTAGATCATCGCAGACCTTATCCAAGGATGAACTTCTGGAGTCACAATGCCCAAAACTCATTAGTAGATCCTTCCCTCGAAGTCATTGCGTTCGCTTTTCCCGAAGCTCCTTCGATAACTTGTCCCGGCCAACTATGCAGTTATCGCGGTCTACTCGACTCAGCCTCGGCATAGTTTCTTCAGAAATAAAAATTTCCTGTGGGTTTTTCTGATGTCAGGAGCTCGGTTGAGATAGCAAACGCAAGCAACACTTACCAGTGGAT